>JAQFZG010000921.1:0-25334 GCA_034695465.1 Entomobrya nicoleti | reverse complement strand
TTTTTTCGCATTTGCTCAAATAAGTTATTTGCGCTGTTCATTGATACGCATTTATAGTTGGTCCAACTTCATTTTGTACACTTTTCACCCCACTCGACTCACGCTCAAGCATCACTCAAGTTGAAGTTCGTGTAAAATGACGGTAAAAACTATCAGTTTAGTTGCTATACATTCCAATATTTATGGTCATGGTCATTGGCCATTTTTTATTGTGCCACTAGTGCAACTAAAAAAATTCCCGTCTGCAAGTAGTGTATCCAACTGGGAAGCTTATTTTTGCTGTATGAATTTTCTAAAAAGTCTCAGGGAGTATGCCAACTTGTCAGTCTGGCCCTATTTAATCCTATTCAAAATGACATTTAGTTTCCTGGCCCATTCTGATGAATTGGTCCTTGAATTTGGAGAAAAGTAGACGACATTTATTTGCATTGGAAAATATGCTTGCTTGTATGGGGCAACATGATCATTATTGTATTTAATTGACTTAGGTTCAGTACTGGTGACGTATTTTGTAAAAGAGGAGAGAAATAACGTGTTTTGCTTATTTTCACTATGCTATTTTCACTAATACACTAAATTAATTTTGCTAATGAGATTACTTCATGATGAAAGAAAATGCTTCCCTAATTAAATTAAATGTATGTACGTTTACGAGTAGGTATATCCTTATGAATTATCTGATTTGTCGCTGGTCGGTATATTTTTTAAAGCTAAATAAAATGTGTTCTTTAACGTGCCATAAAAGATGAATTATCTAGTAAATTTGCGTTATCGTTATTGCAGACAAATTGGCAAGCGAAATTTTCACGTTTTTACAGAATAAGTGAGGTTTCTTTTTTAAAAAAAAGAAAGAAAAAATAGCATTGTCCGATTTAAGTGATTTGGCTACCAGCTATCTTTAAAAAAATAATATAGAAATGCTATATCGTTATAGCGTTCATTATGGAAACGATGAAATAAAGATAAATAACTCCTCTTTTCTTTATGCTGCTATCATGTAAGCATAATATAAAACATCTAATTCGTGTTTGTAGGAAGTCATTTTCATATTTGATCTTCCTTGATAAGCAACAAGTGTATTTATCCACAATGAATTACACGCTCATAATTAACGCTGCTTTTCCTTCATAGAACATTAACAGTGATGAGATGATGAAGAGTTTTTATACTTGAAAACAACCCAAAAAGAGTGATCTACTTTTCCTAAAAACTTGTTCATCGTCGAGAAATGTTTACACTTTTCAGCAATTTCAACATAAGAAAATTATATTTACCACACATCTTATTACTATGCATTCTATAAATAAACGAATTAAATTAAACGATCAACTCTACAAACATTAACATTATCAAATTATTAGGCACCACATGTCAGTAAAATGTTTTACAATGCAAACGAGCAAATTGCATATATCAAATCCTTTGCACACTTCAATTTTGTCTGTGTTCCTGGATGTTCCACACTGAAAATTGTACTTTTACGTCTAATTAACACATTTCTCAGCATCAATTGGATTTCATTAATAAAAAGTTTGTTTGTATATGCTATTCATTATATATCTTATCAAATGAGAAATTAAATATACATTTTTACAAGTTTTCTCAGCATTGCAACTTGTTTTTTTTCCACGCTTCTTATCAGTTTAACGAAAAAACTAGCCTACCAACCAACAATAAAAAAGGGGAAGTACAAAGAGATCGCTGTGAAACACAACACAAAATCAACCCTTTCATTAAAGTAACTTAGAAATTCATATAGAAATGCATGCTAGTCTGTACCTCTTTCTTCTCCAATTCCTATTACAACTAAGCATTGTTTTCCAGTAGAAACATTCCCCTCATTAACCACATACATTAATCATTGTAACTTAACAACCTACCTATAGTACATGCATACTATCTTGAATTTGAATTTCATGTCATGCATTTCTTTGCATTGTTCTCAGCCCAAAAGTAAATGACGGACACCCTTTCCGCTTTCAATCTAAAAATCAAACAAGAAAAATGCATTGCATTGTTAAGCTTCTTCCTAGTATACATACTTGCAACCCTACACCTACACTTTTCTTTGGTTTTTTCATAAGATACGGCGGTGGTGGTGGTGTAATGGTAAAATGTTAAGGTATTTATTTCTGTTCCATATATACAATACACCTTACAAATATGCGTTGCGTTGCAAGTTGCAACTTTGCAAGCAACAGCAAAAAGGGTTGCGCTCTGCATAACAAAATCAACATAAAAGATCTTTTGATCGTCATCATCATCATCATCACCACCATGTCACCTATCATATGTAGTAGAAAAGGCTGAAAGAAAAAAAAAGTTTCTGGTGTGTGTGTATTGTTTCATGTATTACTTTTTTTTAACTATGCTCACTCATCAGCAGCCAAGTAGTATGTTTTTTTTTACTAATACCAGCCAGCCATAAACGCAACTCTGCTCCTTTTTGTAGTTGTGTGGTTTTGATGATGATTATATTATGATGATTATGTGTTTTACTACTTGCTCCTGTATTTTCCTCCTCTAAAAATTTCTACCCAGTGCAGACAAGTTGCGAAAAGAGAATTTTTTTTTTGAAAATTAGGAGTAAAAGTAAAGGCAAATGTGGTTATCATCATCATTACATATCATTTTGGTTGGGGAAAACAAACAAAAAAACGAGGAACAACAGAAATAACGGAAGTGAGATGAAAGGGTTGAGCAGAGAAAGGAAATGACGGAACTGTTGTGTCTGCTGCTGGAGAAGTATTTGTTTCCCCAGTCACCAGTTTAGACTTTTTTAGACAAGAGAACAATATTATGATTCAATACACATCTATGTATCATTTGAAGTAACCAAAAAAAACAGCACATTGCATTCTTACAGTTTGTGCTTTTGATAATTAGATGTAAAAAAAATTGGCAGATAAAAAGTGCGCTTTTACTATGTGGTACTGTACATCATACTATAAAAGCACTAGAGAGACTGCAAGAAAGTAAATCTCTTCTTTTTAAACGGTGGAGTTGTGTGCTAATGAGTTTGAGATTCCTCGCTAATTGATGGCACCAATTGGCAAGGAAATGGATCATCTTAATCTTAATGTGAATAGCAGCAGCGTCAGATAACACTACAAGTACCCATCGCCGAAGCCGAATTGAAATTAAACAGTATGATAGAATGTCAATAGTAATGAGTCAGTTTGATTGAACTGTAGTGAAAGTAAAATAATGAAGACTGTTTAGCTTTGATTAGTTCCAAGATCACATAATAGAAAAAGAATGAGTTGAGGAGAAACGATAAGTTAAGTGACACCCAAAAAGAAGATTGGAGAAAGCGAACAAACGGTTGGTTGAATCATAATACAATGAAGTTGTTGGCTTGTTGCAATTTCCTGGAATTCCCTAGTTCTCGTACAACAAGAGTAACGCAACAGCAGCAAATGCAGAATGAATGTGGAACGAATCTCACAAGACTTTAATCCTAGGTTTGTGGAACAAACTAAAAAATCAAAACAAAAATGATGATCAAAGTCAACATTTCACGACGTTACATTTTGTAGATCAAAAAAAAATAAAAAGAAAGAAAGAGGAAAGTGATTTTATTTATTTTGGAGAATAAATAGGGTGGGTCGTGGGATGGAGAAGGGGTTTAGTAGTTGCACTCGCAAAGATGAATGGAGAAAAAATAATTTAAAAACTAAATATAATGTGTATTCTATATTCGATGGACTGCAGCAAATTTGTAGTCTACTCCTGTCTCTTTGTCTTCACAATCCTAATTGCGCTTCGCCAGGATGGACTGATAACGTGGAGTTATTGGGCAGTTTTTGTACCAATATGGCTCTGGAAATTTATGGTTGTTTTGGGTGCTGTCGTGGGGAGCATAGTATGGTGGCGGCATCCACATTACAGGTAAGTTAAAAACTCAATAGTGGTTTTATTACAAGCATCGCAGTTAGTTTGCACATTGTTGTCATTCAAAGTTGTATTCGTTCATTCAAAGACACTTTTTTGTTTGTCAATTTTAGAATGGAGGGGGAAGCTTATATACAGTACAAAGCTATGATGATGACCCTCGCCCTCCATCTTCTTCTACTCATGTTTGAACTATTGGTCTGTGATAATCTTGAATCACAACGTCATTTGTGGATCCTCGTTTTCATACCGCTGATTTTCATATCCATAATTTCTATAGCTATTTGTATATGGGCAGTAAAAAACGACAGGTCGTTCGACGTAAGTGTTCTATTTATAAATATGTTCCCGACATAATATAAATTAATTTAATTAGGACGAATTTTAAATGTGATCTGTATTTGTGTTCCCGCAGCTGGAGCTTTTCTGCTCCGTCAACATTCTTCAGTTTATTTTTCTCGCTCTACGTCTTGACGACTTCATTCTGTGGGACTGGGAAGTTGTTTTTGTGCCATTATGGATTCTGCTGTGTGTTTCACTCGTGGGCGTTTTGTACAGCATTATATTCGCCGGTATTATTTTTCGTGCTCCCGAAGTTAACGCAGAGCAACGACGAAGCTCAACTAGCTCTGCAATCGGGTATACCTTTCTTGTGATACCCATTTTAATTTTTCAGGTAAGTTTTGAACTAAAATGAAAGAGAATGTCAAGTTATCTCGGAAACTTTGTAATCTCAACCCTGTTTTTGTTTATGTTTGCAGGTATTACTTACGAATAAATTAGATGGGAATATGAACATTAGTTATATGGCAGTCGTGTCTCCATTGTGCTTAACGTATATTCAACTGATTCTTACGTCGTTCAGCAATAAAAGAAGTAACAAATGTAAGTCCGAGATGCTGTTTGGCACACGTACAGTTTTAACAATACAACTCAATACACGTATTTACTTTATTCCAGGGTGGTTTGGAATTCGAAAAAATTTTTGCCACTTTTTGTTAGACGTGTGCCCGTGTTTCCAAGAGTACTGCAATATTTCGTACAGTGTCCAAGACGACGAAGATGGAGCTGGGAATGCTGCACCTCGACGGGATAACATTGACGGTGGCGGGTCAGAATTTTCAGCCTCAACAAGCAAATCGTCTTCTGCAATAGTAGTGTCTAAGATTAACTCAAAACCTGTTGTGCCCATTGTTTCGATTGAAATGCCAGACTAGTGTATTTTAATATCACAAAAACATTATTTCCTATTTGCATAATAACGTCTAATCAGGTAGTATAATTGAATTACATGGAAATAACTACACGATAAACATATTATATAGTTAGTTAGTGTGTACGACAAAGCACATTAAAATATTTAATAGAATAATTTATTTAGCTTTCATTTTCATCATCATGTAAAGCTACGCTGCAATATCTAAGACGAACACAGCCACACATCAAATGCGTTTAAAATGGAACTTTGCAGGTGTAAAGGTTCTATTCTTCGTACATATTTTCGCATCGTCTATATTTTATTATTATTCTTACTGAAGAATATAAAACTTTCAACCACAACAATGAACACATCTCAACCTCCTTATTTTTTACTTTCACTGTTACCTAAACCAAAAAAAACTTAATTTAGTCATTTACTGTTGTGTTTATTTGTAAAATGTACATATTTTTCTCAACATGATATTTCGATTCTATTTTTAAGACATCTCAAATCTTTGGTTGTCAATTTTAGTTATTCTTCATTATTTGTAAAAAAAAATGTATTTTCACAATTTTTTAGTTCGAGAGGTAAAATCCATTCAGGTGTGAAAGAAATTAAAAATATCCAGCCAAGGTAAATTTGATTTTCATTCATTGCTCTCCACTCACTTGGACCATTTAAAATCAACCAAAAAATCTTTTTTACAAACACAACGCATTAATTACCAACTTGAATTTAAACAGTGTGAAACAAGGTGTAAGCACAAAACTATCAATACAGTACATTTTTACAATGATTACAAACATGAATCATTAGTTCGGAATTAGACATAATTACTATTACACCATAAATGCCAGTAGAATGTTTTGAATTTATATGTATAGTTTGAGAAAAGAGATTATTCCATCATTATTTTGCAGACTGGTATGTGTACATTACGGTTTTTAGATTTTTGGTAAATCTACTTTGTTTCAAATTTTTAAATTAGTCTACAACAGAAATTTTGCCACAAAATCAGTTCATGCATCTGCAATAATGACTCTTACTATACGATTCTGTATATAGCCTGTATTATGATCCTCACAAAGAATCTTGTTTTCAAACATAAATCCAGTCAGTGTAGTAGACAAAACTAGATTTTAATGCAAGTGAAAGTGGAACTATTATTGTTTATTGTTTGATAATCACTTGCAAAAAACGACTTTCTGTACTCTGGACGAATTGCCTCTCAAGAAATATATACTTAATTATGTAGACAAAATAAAAGTATACTTGGGTCAACAATAATGCATAGTATGCGGAATCATAAGTCACGGTGTTACATTTTATGCGCAAAATATTCTTACTAAATTACATATGTATTCCGAATAAAAGTAAGAAAAACGTTTTCATACATCATTTTCAAAAAAGGATTAGTTTGACAATTTATAAAAAAAACAGTCATCATAAATTTGTTTTCCAAAATTATCATGTCGCCAGTGAATCAGGATTGATGCACATTACATATAAGTTTTGTATTGAATCTGTATACAGAAAAATTAATAAAATACGGTGTAGGACATATGATATGCATTATCAAAAATCATGTCAACTAATAATGTTAGTGGAAAGTAATGACAATTAAATATATCACAAAAGAATCGAGATCACTATATTGTATATTTTGGGACACTTAATAAGAATGGTCGATATTTCTATCAAAAGTTATACTTATACATAATTCATACCTCTACGTTGTCATGAGATTGATGATGATTTTCAGTCTGATTGTAAATTATGTATCAACTATTGTAATTTTGCGAGTCAAGAGGTAGTCTTAAAAATGTCTCTTGTAGTCACCATTGTCATGTCATCGTGTTGTGATTTGAAAACAATATTACGCAAATCTACTTTCGTGTTTTCTAATTTTAAAATATATATTCTATATTTATTTACGTTTATTATTATAATCTTCATTACATATTATATTATTGCTGTTATACTTGGGCTGGGAAAATCAACAAATACATAAAAAAATACAATAATTGGCGCCAGATCATGGTTGCGAATCGGAAAGCAGAATAACTATATATACCGCAGTTAAATAAAAGTTTTATATATTAAAAATCATCGCTGCATGATTAAAAATAAATCGCATTAATAAACTTGATCATAATTTTTTAACTCATTTGATATAGCATTGCATCTATAAGCATTATAAAGAAGTCTATCACTATCATGTAATGAGGCATAGGTTAAAATAATGCAAAAAGGTATGAGATAAAGGATAAGTATTCACTGAATTAACTAACGTCTGTGTTAATTCATTTTAATCCTTGCAATATTAGCAGCTGCTCCCTCCTAAAAGAAATCACAACAGACTGAATATCAAAAACGCTACAATGTTTACTTTTCACCTGACAAAATAATAATAATAAGTTTGTTGTTATAATTCCAACAGAGGTGAGAAAAGATCTGATTGACTAACGATTAAACTCATGAACACATGCTAGTGTTCATGACGTTACCTAAACGAGACAAATATAAACCGAAACATAGGGAGCAGAATCTTCGAGTTGCATTTTACTGTCAGTATACCAAAAAATAACGCTTAAACAGTTGACCTGACCCTTGTAAAGTTTTATCTGTAAAGCGAAAGTGGATTGGCTCACCTCTTACAACAAAGAGTTATTGACACACCTTTAGCTACAGACAAAAATTTTCAAGGTCCAAAATCTCTCATAGTAGTTATGCTGGCTTCAGTGAAATACACAGACGAATACATTGGTCATTTTCCCCAAAAAAGTAAACACAGTAAAGCATTTTATGGAGGATCCTGGCATGGCTGCTTTTAGACTTCAAACTGGATACTCGCTTATTTGCGAGAGCGTCATCTTACCCGTCCAACTATGAACTGCGACGCTTCTTCCAAAATTTCCCACAAATGCGTTCGCAGTGACAGCCAACCTGAGTGGACGGACATTGAGAGGAACGAAGGGGTTGTCCTGTTTCTTGCAATATCCAAAAATATTTAACATTGAAGGAATTCAGTGGTTTCAATCTATCTTGGCATCTAGCAACTAAAATCCTTTTTGAGCTTAAACAAGCTTTTCCTCCTATTCACTCCATTCGAGCATCCATGGTACGTAGTGAGGATAAGGGTTTGTATTGCTTCAAATCCAACACAGTTAACCAGTTCACCACCACCACCAATCCACCTTCATCCCTGTGTTCATCCCCAACTAGCAGCAACAAAAAATCAACCCTTCCTTGTTCAGGCAGCTCGTACAGATAGGTCTGCAACAACAACAAAATATTAAGTTACACTGAAGAATAGAATTCCTGATCACATATTACAAGGATACGCTTACCCATGCTGCTAACGCTAAAAAGATGAGCATAGAAGCACAGAGTCACACTGAAAAGAAAACAGATAACTGATTATTTACACTCCTCACAGGGATATCTTGTGAATGCATTTTGTATATATATATATATATATATTCTCAGCAGAGAAATAATAATAGTAACAACAATAATAAATACAAGTTTACCATTGGAAGTACTATGCTTCTACTACAGCTATTGCTATTTCCTGCATATAAAAAGTAATTGATTTGACTACAATAATGAATAAAAAGGAGAAGAAAAAATGCACTGGCTGGAATACTGGTAAAATTTGTAATTGTGTGTAAAAAGTGTTAAGCTTTGTTGTTGTATATAAATATACACAGTTAAGATATATATTCTATATATTGTCCAGCAAAAGGGAGTTTAGAAAGTTTAAAATATATCGTTTAAATCTCTGCAAAAAATAATCAAGAAATAAAATTTACAATATGACGAGTAGAAGAGACCAGGAAGGTTCCAATTGTAGTTTCTAGAGTTACTAGAAATCAATCACCACCAAAGTCAATGGGAATCACTGCGCAGGATGAATCCATCGACCCCGGTCCCACCACTGCTGGGGTTGTTGGACCAACAACTAATGAGCTTTTATCAGTGCTACATCCTCCGCATCAACCAGGGAGTGGGAAACCTGCGTACGTTAAAAGGGGACCTGGAAGACCACGCAAGGACAACAGCGTGGGCCTGGGGAAAGCACACAAACTGGGGTTGAGTCACAAAACCAAAAACCTTTACGGGTAAGTATTTTATTCGAGTCTTGGGGTGGCTTACATTGCTACAATGTTTGCAAAACCACTTGGCGCCCTCCGTGAGACCCTTTGAATTGGAATGAGTCGTGCTGATCTTGGAACGATTTGTGTGTACAGGGGTCTTCCGGGACCTTCGTTAAATAGGGGACTCTCCGGAAGGAAGAAGAGTGATGGGTTACTATCGGCTGGCGGGACCAACTTGGCAGTTAGTCTGATCGGAGAATTAAGTGCAATAAGCCATGAATCTCCTCCCAGAGGTGGTAACAATGGTGGTGTGGATGATGCTGCGGAATCAGACACAAGCAGTGTGGCCTCCTCACTGGAAAAACTTCACGAGGATTTTTCACTCCTGCCAGAGCAATGGTATGAGGAAGGATAATATCCGATCAAATTGGAATAAAATGTATTTGTGTGAAGTTGTGATGTTTCAATTAAGTGTACTTCGTTTTACTCACAGGCCTGGAAAAGTGTGTGCATTTTGTAATTTGGGGGAAAGAAGTATGCTTGGTCAAGGGGATTTACTTCGTCTCACAGTTCCGGACGGGTTCGATCCTGTTGCGGTGTCCACCGGGTTGTCATTGAAAAATAAAATCGAAAAAGATACCAACAACGATAAATCTCTAAAATCGGGATTTTCTTCAAGACGACAAAAGGGATCTGGAAAAATGAAGTAGGACTGTAAAATATTTATCAATAAAATCATTAAAATATTTTCGCCGTGAACGTTTTACAGTTTACTATTACCTTGTTTCAGAAGGCTCATTTCACAAAGTAGCCTGGAAAGCATGAATGAACCAGTGGACGAAGTGTGTGGATATTCTGAGGAACCAGAGTACATCGGTATATTTGATTCAGCGTGCGGTAAGTTTAACATATTTTGAATTCTCTCTTGTAAAACCCCGTTTTATACTAGCAAACATTAAAAATTTCATTAACATTTCAAACTACAGGATACTACTACGTCCATCAAGGTTGTGCTAATTGGTGCGACGGCGTTACTCCCAAAGAGGACGGCGTCTCATTTACTAACCTGGAGACCGAAGTGATCCGTTCCCTGAACCAACGTTGTTTACACTGCGGAAATTTAGGAGCTGCTGTTGTCTGCAAGGCTTCAAATTGTAGCACAGTGTTACATCTTCCTTGTGCTGCGATCAGCGGTGCATTTCAGGACCTTAATTCAAAAACTGTGTTATGTTCATCGCATTTAGATTTAACAGTGTCTTTAGTGGGAGATAAAGCAAACTGTACGGTTTGCGACTCTCCTGGAAAAATCTCCGCTTTGGTTTTGTGCAGTAATTGTGGATGCCACTATCATGGCAAATGTTTGGCTCTCATTTTGGACCCCGGTGTTAGAGCAGGCTGGCAATGCCCGGCTTGCAAAATGTGCCAAGCTTGCAGACAACCAGGGGATGACGGCAAGCTTCTTTCATGCGACACATGTGACAAATCCTATCACACATTTTGCTTACGACCTCAGTTATCATCCATACCTAAACACAGTTGGAAATGCAAGGTAAATGTAAACAATCGAATCGAAGTCAGCGGGCTTAACAAATACTACCTGAAGGATAAATCAAGAATATTTTTTAAACGAATGATAACCTTCTTTTCTCCAGTTATGCCGCCAGTGTACGGATTGCGGAGCCCGAACTCCTGGATCTGGTCCATCTTCCAGGTGGCACGCAAACTTTTCTGTTTGTGACTCCTGTTATCAACAGAGGAATAAGGGGCTCGCTTGTCCAATGTGTGGGAAGGCGTATCGTCACGTGGCCCAGAAACTAATGCTGCAATGCCACAAGTGCAAAAAGTATGATTATTAATTATTATTTACTTGGTCAATACATTCAGATCATATTCTTAACGTGAGAAAGTCGGTTTTAATCACACTTTGTTACCTTTCTACACAAGGTATGTTCATGGAACCTGTGACCCGGCCGCGGATTTAGCAACGTACCAACAAAAGAAGGAAACAAATCCGGATTACGAGTATATATGCAAGCCATGCAAGAATAACCAATTAGGGTTAGCCAGCATCAACGTACTTGGGGGAACAGGTCCTCGGATATCATCCTCCTCAACTAAGCGTACTTCCGATGAGTTAGGATCTGAAGACAACTCTGCACTTACCAACCACGCCTCCCAAGATGGCCTGTTTTCTCCCGACGAGTCTTTACTAAGCACCGAAAATAGCAGCGATGTTTCCTGGTTGGATAAGGTAAGCAACTCATTTTCTACTATCAATTATTGTCACCTGACTTGCTAGCTCCTATGTTGGTATTTGATCGTCTTTATTGTGTCATAAATTTTCTAATCAAATTAAATTGGCTGCGTTCGTTAGTTCGTTGTTCGTACTGTTTTGATTGGAACTGGGACCTTAGTTTTTGAGACGAGATTAATTTCATATTTATCAGAACTATTCAGAACAAATATTTTTTTATCGGCGAATTTACATTTTTGCATTATGGTGGAATTCGTAATTTAAATTTGGCGCAACTCAAAGTTCTTGCATTGCGATTGGTGTATAGGTAGACTAGATATCAGTACGCAATACGCAAACGCAACGCAAAACGCAGACGAACTTTGTCTTGTGTCGTGTTGAGGAAGGGCTTGTCTCGTCTCTTGTGTGTCATTGTCATTGTTTAGCTTTTTTCCAAACTTTGTTTACCAAGCTGGAGTTGTTTGTCATTTGTAAAAAAAAAAATGAGCTGCTTTCTAGAAATGTTCTGATTTTTGAAGATGTGTTTGAAAAATAGTTAACAAAATAATTTGATTTGAAATGCAGAGCACAACGGGAAGTGGAGGCGATGACAAGCATCAACCTCACCATCATCAAACACCAAAGGATAATAAGTTACTAAATTATGAAGCAAAGCTGCACAAACGAAAATCAATATCCGGTGGCAGTGGAGCTGGAGGTGGTGGTGGCCGAGGGAAGGGTCACGATAGAATGGGTCATTATAGTACAAATAGTAATAGTAGAAGACAGAAAGTCAATGAATTTGTCAAGAAACGAGGACCAAAACCAAAGCTTAGAATGTTCGGAAGTGGGAGAGTGCACGTAAGTTTATAAAACTACTAGATTGTTACATCGCGTTACATTTAATTCATAATGGACAGGATTAGTTGACTTGATTAAATATTTTGTTTCAGCAGAGAGCATCAACAGATTCATTTCCAAAGGAGGAGGAAGGGCAACCAGTAGGGGTGGAAAACCGAATGATATTGTGTTCATCCCGTGATGACTTTGTTTTGCAACAGGATGTTTGTGTGATGTGTGGAGCTTATGGCAATGACCTTGAAGGTCGTCTTATTGCTTGTGCTCAGTGTGGTCAGTGTTACCACCCTTACTGCGTTAATGTTAAGGTACAGAGAAACACTGATTATTATGACAATATGATTTGTGCTTGGACTTGAGTGTTTTATGACTGAAAATGACATTTTGTTGTTTAGGTTAACCGAGTTATTCTTCAGAAAGGATGGAGATGTCTGGACTGTACTGTTTGTGAGGGCTGTGGTCAGCGGAACGATGAAGCCAGGCTAATCCTTTGTGATGAATGCGATGTGTCTTTTCATATTTACTGTATGGATCCTCCACTAGATAGTGTACCCCACGGCACTTGGAAGTGCAAATGGTAAAGACTCTATCATTAATATTGTCGTTTTTTAAATAATGTTTTCGAGGGACTAATAGTCACAATGTGTCTGTATTTTTACTTCTGCAGGTGCGTAGTCTGCCAATATTGTGGATCAAATGATCCAGGCAGGAATAGTATATGGCATCATAATTACACCACGTGTGGCCCATGTGCTTCATACTCAACGTGTCCAGTGTGCAAAGCAGAGTATACTGATGGAGAGTTAATAATCAAGTGTTCCAAGTGTGATAGGTATGATTTTCAGTTTGATTTGTTTGGGTTTTGAAGTAATAATGATGAAAAGTTTAAATATTTAATATTTCATGGACATTTACAGATGGATTCATGCAGGTTGCGATTCCATTAGGAATGACGAGGACGCAGAAAAATGTTCAGAAGAAGATTACAATTGTGTACTATGTAGACCAAATGAAGTTCCACCTCCACATCTGCGACCACCTCCACCACCAATTGTTACCAAAAATGATAACCCGCCAAAATCTCCAGGTATGACCCAACCTCGCATATTCCTGAAATGAAATGAATACTATTACCGTCATTTTGTATGTTGAAATAGATCTCTTGAGGAGTTCGTACATCATGGATGGAGTAGTCCTTTCGGACACTGGAAATTCTCATATGAAATCCTTATCACTGGATTTCCCAAGAAAGAAAAGGAAGAAGGCCCTCAAAATCCAAGGGATTTCTGATATGGAGGCTGGCATTCTTGCAGCAATTGAGTCCGTTGTATCAGGTGGAGGTAATTTTAGAAATTCAAAATACTCTGGCTACAACTTAAAACTAGACTAAACTTTGTTCATTGTATTACATTTATTGGTTTATTACATTTGGTTTATTTATTTTAATTTATAGCAGATGATAGGTACAAAGATGACTCGGAAAAAGGTATGCGTTTTACAATAATTACAGTCACAAATAAGATTGGACATTAATTATTTTGCCCAAGCTCGCTATTTTCTCATTGTCTAATAAACTTGTTTTCCCCAACAGACAAAGAGGCTAAGAAGAGACAAAAGAAAGTAGGAATAGGCGGTTTTGTAGTTAGACTTAGGGGACCAAGATATAAGGATGAAGACGACGGACTTGATGCATTAGAGTCGGGATCCGGAGACAAACCGAAAAGAAAAGCTCAACGTCGTAAAGTAATCAAAAACAAATTGGTAGAAAATTTTCCAGTTTACCTACAGGTAAGTGCGCGCTTAAGTTTCGTCGAATTTAATTGGCATGCCTTAAAAAAGTGTGATGTTAATTTGTACCTTTAATGGACTTTTGTAGGAGGCCTTCTTTGGGAAAACATTACTTGAACCATCTTCAAAAGAGACTGATCTGGTAGTAACCAATACTGACGAGCTCGATGAGACAACTAATTCAATCAGAAGTGAAAGTACCGTTAAGCTGACTAAGGTATGCCCGATTGGCCTGATGTTCAATAGATTGCAAAAGGGATGGATCATTAAATATTGGGATTATACATTATACGCTGTATTTTCAGGAGGAAATTAAAGAAATCGAAGCAATCAAAGCGAAACAAAAGTCACCGGAAAAAGCCAAAGCAGACAATCGACAGATTTCTGAACAGTCCACACAGCAGCAACAACAGGTGGTCTCTACAGATGTTTCGAAGAAACTTCAACCATGTTTGGTTGATGAGGATGACAGTGAAATTGCATTTCAAGATATTCTTACTGGAGATCTATTGGACAATGACTTCATGGACAATATCATGAATGAAGGGGATGACATCAAAGTTGAAGAAGGGCTCGTCGATTTCAGATCCACTGCAGATGACAGCAATGATTTCTCATTGGACCAAAACTCACAGGACGTGGTCAATCCTAAGGATGAGTTTAATGACATTCTTGCATCCCAATTTGGTCTGGAAAATATTGACCCTGGACTTCCAAGTATGGACTCGAAAGATGTTGAGGCGATCTTTAAAAATGTGCTTATAGAAGACCAACAGGATGCACTATTTTCTCAAGTCAATAATGTGCCTGCAGTTTCTGAGGGTACATTAAAAAAAATATGTTCTCAAGTTCACAAGAAGTTTTTCTTCTACTCGAATGCACCTGTAATAATAATACTTAAATACATTTAAGGCTAAAATGTGATTTTTTTATCTTTACAGTTACTCCTTCGCCTCGGGTCAACTCAAATCAAGTAATTCCTCCCTCTTCACTTCCAGTTTCCAGTCCGTCGTCGATACCTGCTAATATTACTACCACTGGGCCAGGTGGGTTGACTCTCAAAGTTGTTATAAAAATCTCTAAAACTTTTTTTCATTCCAATTGTTTCATTCATTTGTACAGTTCAAGCAAGCCCAGGCCTTCCAAGAGCTACACCGTTGCAACCAAATCTTGCATCACCCGTCAACTTCCCTCCCCCGTCGCCATATCCTTCAGAATACAGCAAGTATGTTACTTTCAATTTTAATGCGTAAAGTGGAAATTCAGAAATATTTGGTGGTTCACATTCTTTTATATAATATGTTCATTTAAAAAATTACAGCAGTCCTCAGTTTAGTCCAGCGTTTTCCGAACCTCCTAGCCCATGGCCAGCTTCATCAACGGAAGTTGATTCTGATCAACCGAGTAGCTACAACCAAAGAAGTATGCTCAAATGGGAAGCCGATGAAGCCCTTGGACCAAATGCGACAATTGTTAGCGTGTTATATGCAAATCTTAATCATCCTGAACTCAAACGGGACTATGCAAGTATGTAGCTGTTACAAACATTTAAAAACCATTGTTCCAAATCCC
Source organism: Entomobrya nicoleti (assembly GCA_034695465.1). NCBI lineage: Eukaryota > Metazoa > Arthropoda > Collembola > Entomobryomorpha > Entomobryidae > Entomobrya > Entomobrya nicoleti. The sequence continues at coordinate 9,688 of JAQFZG010000921.1, read as the reverse complement.
AATTGCATATAATGTGCACAACATGGATTCTGATTTGATGCATTTGTTTCTAAATGTTTAGATTGGAACGATCGTGCTAAACAAATCGCAAAAATTTGGCGAGGTCTGTCATCAGAAAAGAGAGCTCCATATCTGCAAAAGGCTCGAGAAAATCGTGCTGCTAGTAGGATGCAGAAAACACAACAGGTACAGTATTCACTGATATTTTGGTTTTTATTTCACTTTAAACTATTGTCGATTTCACTTTAACCGCAAAATCAACTACTACTCTTGAGGCACAACTAAAGTGTAACTATATAATAATTGAACTAATATGCAAAAAAAATGTTTGAATTTTTTGTCCGAATAATATTGTAACTGTATGTATGGTGGTGGTAAAAATGACTTCGGAATAGTAGTATCTGCCTCTTCTTAAACTCTTTCTTACATAAAATCTACTATATGCCTATATACTATATGTGTTAGATGCCGAAAGAAAACAGAGTTGGTGATGGTAGTGGCATTAAAGATGCTTCACTCACAAGTCACTCATCACCTGAGTGTGACTCGCCTCATCACGTGAAAGGGCCGGGTCCACCCCCACAATTGCCTCTTCAAGCTATAATAAAAACAGAGATGGACATTGACTCTGTGAGTTGTTGTGGGCCCTCGCCATGTGGCAGTCATCATGGTCATGACAATATGATGGTTGGGCAAACAGATAGCCCCTCCATGTGCTACTCCTCTTCCCCATCCTATTCTCTTCATCACGACGTGTCCCCGTGTGTACCTCCGTACTCCCGTATTCATGTATCTTGTAGCAGCCACTCCCCCACAACTAGTAACTCCATGTCTCCTCACCCTCCCCCATCTCCGCACCATCCCCCCACTCCTATGCACTTGCACAGCATGCCTCCCAAAGGGGGTGCTGTCCCTGGTGGGAATATTCCCAACATGCCATCCCCTTTATATGTGGGCGGTGGGGATAAAGATTCTCCACATGCTCCTCCGCCTCACCCCCACAAGTACTCCTCCTACGGCCATGCAGAACATCATCTTCCTCATCCACCTCCTCATCATCATCCACATATCAGAGCTCTGCCTTCGTCAGAGAGCTGTAATTTTTCTGGCATTATGGTGAGAACAAGACAACATATCACCCAAAAATCAAATTAGCTGCTGCTCAATCTAAATAACCATTTGTTCTACCTGCTAATTATCAAATAGATTACCTTGGGATTGCGTATTATAAATTGTCTTGTAAATATATTTTCCAATCATACGATCTTAAATTAAGTACATTTTGTACACGTTTATATTGTTACTCTCCTCGTTTTTATAATTTGTCCCAAAACTTATATTTCATTTCGAATCCAAGCTGTTGTGCCCAGTCGAGTTTAAAAATCTCAAGCTGGAAGCTGGGTTAATTATCCATCATGTTTCGTAGTGAAGATTTCCGACAATTCCGTTCATTTATTTATTTTCAACAGCATGTCAATTAAATTACCATTGGCCCTACCCCAATTTAATTTGGTATAATGAAATAATGCATGTCTATGTAATTATGGTATTTATATTCGAAATGAAAAGTAATCTCAAGTATGACGTATTTCTTCTTTATTAATCCTTTTACGTAAATTCGCATTAGTGATACGCGCTGGTGTAATCACCCATTTCCGTGCCTGTTTGTATTCTGTAATTTGTCAATCATTAAATTATTTTATGGAATCGCTTTTCGGATTTGGATCGACTTAAACGTAATGACAATAAGCATGATGGTAATGACTGGTATGGATATTTCGTAAAAAATGTAATGACACTTATTGATGGATGTGTAAACCAAATTCTTGTAAAGTAAATTTTACATAGTAATGTTAACTGCTTCAATGCTTTGAACAATTTAAAGTTTATTGTCGTATAAGTGTACGTATTTATATGTATGGCTTATATTTTGGGTATATTATTAACACCCTTTAACAATGCTGACACTTTAAACGTCCGGCTATTCATGAGTAAATCTGAAAATACTTGTGCTAAAATTATCTGTATAATTGACGTTGTTTTAATCCTTTTTCAGGATCCCGACAAGCTTGGGTCTGTTGGATCAAAGAACGCTCGAAATGTGGAAACACAAGAAGAGAGACAATGGAAACAAATGCAAGCATTGCGGCAGCAACAGCAGCAGCAAGGCGTGCTACCTGTAAGCGATCAACACGTCAAGGAAGGTGTTATGGCCGCCAGTACCATGGGAATGGCGGGTGCTGCTCCAGGAATGCAATTTACACCTTCGTCGGGTACACAAATGGGGGTTGGAGGCCAAAGAATGATGCCACCAGGAAGTCCAGGCGTAGCTCCTGGTGGAATGGAAGGTGTCCGACAACCACTGCAGGTATGGAATTCAAGCTGGATGAATTTAAACCAACTAAAACATTATAAACTCATCATGATTGTTTCGTATTTTTTATAGAGCCCTCTTGCGACATCGCCGATGGGAAGACCAACATTCCCGGGAGGTTTGCCAATGGGTAGACCCAGACCGCCAAATATGACGGTAGCCATGCCACCTCCTTCTCCTTCTGGTGTCTATCAACCACGGCCTGATGGCCTGGTCGGTCAGAATCCTCAAAACATTAGAGGACCTTTATATGCAAGACTTCCATTTCAACATCAGCAGCCACGCCAGGCAATGCCTTCTATGCAAAATGATGTGTATGGAACTCCTCCTCAAACACCACAACCAGGTGATGTTGTTCCTCAGTCCCCTGGTGGTCCGTCCGTATTACAGGATCAATATAGTCACAATAGCCCTATTCCCCAACAAGGTGATGGTTCCGATGGCTTGGGAGCCTCACCTCGACCCAGCCCATCTCCTCAAACTCCTGAAGCCAAGCAACATCTTCGAGGATTGCTGCAGAGACAACAGTCAGTACCGAATGACGTGCCTTCACAGAACCGTCCTCCTACAACATGGTCGCACCAAGTCGATGATCCAAATAAGCTGACAACCATGGTCACGGCCGATGGACAGCAGATTATACAAAGGTTGGGTGCTCCCGGTAAAGGTGTTCCTGGAGAGTTTCGTCAACCGTTACTACCATCCCACGTACGAGTACCTGCAAATGTTGCCCAGCTATCCCCTGGCCATCCTGTGCAAGCCGGACAAAGGGTTCCTCCTCCTGGTATGGTTGAGTTTAGACTCGGATCACCAGGAATGGATCCCAGAGCCAGGATTCTTCTCCAACATCAGCAACGAAGCATCATCATACAACAACAAGGAATGTCGCAACAAAGACCACCCGGTTTTAATCAGTTTTCTCCAGGAAGCGTTTCCCAACCACCTCCCCCAACATCTCAAATACGAAATTCTTTAGATCCTTACGATCATCTGGTTGCCCAACAACAGCAACAAAGAATGCCTGCTGATGTGTCAGTGACTACGTCTCCCATGCTTGCTCAACAATTAGGTCGTCCTCTAAATGCGCCAACGAGCGTATCTGTGAGTGCTCCTCAAGCATCTGCTCGTTCGCATTCTATGCACAATTCACAAGCTGCAGCTATTGCTGCTGCAGCGGCTGGCCATGCCCCTCCTCCACCTCCAAAACCTGCGCCCGTGAGTGGTGGTAAACCTGACTCGATGCCTAGATCGGTGTCCCCGGAGCCACCTTCGACTTCCATGTCAGATCATCAAGAGTTGCCAGACAGTGTTACAGAAGAACTGGAAAAGTTAGAACAAGAGCATAACAGTGACCATGGTGTGGAGGGAGAACCATCCGAACTCGCAGATCTTGGCATGGATGATGATGAATTGCTTGGAATGGGCGATGATTTTAACATCTTGGAGTATGCCGATTCTGAGTTGGATGATGTGGTCGGTGGGGAGAAAACCAATATTTTGGACAATTTAGATTTGGAAGAGGATGAAAAAGAAGAAGAAAGAAAGAATGAGGTGGACATCAAAGAAGGGGATAAGAAGGAGCCCAACATCACGACTGCGGATTTTGCTAGCCTTACCGCCAAGTCAAGTTCACCATTGACCAAAGCCTCAGATGGACTCAGTAGTCAAGCCAATGTCACCCACATTCTCTCCCCGCCAAATTCGGCCTTTATGCATAATCCTTCAGTAGCTGGTCCTCCACCTCCTCATCCATCTCACCAAGAGGCCCTACTTCGACCAACTCAGCATCAGCAGCCTCCTCCACCGCCGTATCCTGTTCCACCTCCGCCATATCCCGGTCGTCCTCAGGTACATAAAATATTTTTATACATTTATTTTCCTTTTGTTGTATATAAACTAAATGGTACTTGTAAAAATTAGTACTTCGCTACATTCTTTTTCATTTGTATTTCTGCTCTTTTATATCTTCAACCTTATCTATATTATTATTTAAAGTTACATTTTTCGCTTGTAACATTATTGACTCATTTTGTAACATTCGCTGCTGCTGTTGGGAATGACTATGCTACTACTACTACGTACGTAGATGGTTGGGATTAGAAATGGTGGTGGTGTCGGTGGTGTGGTTTCCAATACTATTCCATCGGCCTTGTCAGGACTGCGGAGTCCTTTAGCAGGTCTCAGTGGGGTTGTTGTTGGTGGAGGTCCTGCCATTCGCCCTTCTTCACTTGCTTCTCCCTCTAACGCTAATACCCATTTACACTTGACTCCACCTCAGCGTAGAACTCTTCTTCTACAGGTAAATACACAATTCACAAAGGCTTTAATTTATGTAACTTTTCCTTTTAAAAACTAATATTACGCAACAATATAAGTTGTATTCTTCTACTAATTTCGCTTACTGATTAGTATATAATAAATTGTCAATGCTTTTTGGCTTGTAAAATACAAAGTTTAATGTTAGCAAAACAAAATCTATGAAGAAATCACGTACTCTTTTGTGTCATACTGAATAACAATTACTAAGCATACTGTTTATGCTATTTTGCTACAGGAGCAACCGTTGTTACTGGAGGATTTGTTGGAACAAGAAAAACGAGAACAGCAAAAACAGCTTCCTCCTCATGCACCAGGCTTGATGGGCGCTGCACCTGAAGAACCCCTACTAAGTGACTTTGACTTTGAACGCTTGAAAGCTGACGTGCTTTCCTCGTCCAATCTTCCAGTGAGCTTGTCTCCACCCAACATGGTTGGAAATGCTATGCCTACTCAGCAACCTGGGGTATTTATTCGAAGTGCAACGGGACAGTTAAGTCAAATGCAAGGAGTTGCTCCACCGCAACACTGGCAAATAGAAAGTGGCCCAAATGGTCAGCAGATAGTGAGTCAGCAGCAGCATCAACCACCACCTCCTGTACAACAACCAGGGCCATCCACACCTGGTGGGATGGATGTCCAGCATGGACCTTTGGGAGGAGGCGCACCGGGAACGCAGGGTAATCAGATGCGAATGAATCTCACCCTGCTACCCCCACCACCCCTTCCCCCTGAGCACATAACATCTGAGCAAGATAGACAGGTACAGATTCAGTACGAACAGTGGCTGTTTCAGCAACAACAACAGCTTGCGATGAACTTAAAGGCAGTGGAAACGGAAGTTGCAAAGTTGAGAAAGCAAAAGAAAACTATAAATGGTAAACTTCGACAATTGAAAAAGAACAACTCGCAGTTGAGTGAACAAGACAATATGGAGTTGGAGAGAATTACACGAGAGTTGAACGGATTACAGAAGCAGTTAGATCACGTCAGAAAGCAAAATCGCCAGCATGGCAACACCACTCAGGAATACCGTAACAAGCAACAAAAGAAACAGCAGCAACAGCAACAACAACAAATGATGGGAGGTAATCCACAAAACAATTTGGGAGCACAAATGTCTCCATTGGGACCATCCTCGGCTAACTCCCCGTTGCATTCATCTACACCACAGAGCCCGATGCATATGAGCTCATCTCCAGGAATGCAAGGTGGGCCATCACCAAGTCCCTTAATGCAGCACAGTCCAATGGCAAGTCCTCTAACGCCCAGTCCAGGGCCACACTCAGCACAATTGAGTCAGACATCACCACGAGTGATAGTTAATCCGGGGCAACATAGTGGCACTATGGATGATATGCCCTTTAGTCCATCCAATGACCCCAACATGAGACCAATGATGTCTGGGCAAATGCCTCAAAACATCAGATTGCCGGTAGGTGGGCAGGTGCAAATGAGAATGTCTTCGCCAAATGTTGGGTCTCCAGGGTCACATCAACAGATAATTGTTCAACAGCAGCCCGGTGGACCAAACCAAGTTGGTAATCAACCTGGTATAATGATTGTTCGTGGAATAAATCCAAATATGATTCCGATGCAACACCAACAACAAATGGGAAGAATGAGAGCAGTAATGGGACCTGGACAGGCAGAACAGATGAAAATGTTAGCAGGTCACATGTCGTCTCCTCAAAGATTCCAGAGGGTAGGTATCAGTCAAGAAGTTCTGGCAAGAGTTAAAGGACCTCAGCAGTTCCCCAATTCCATGTCTGGAATGCCAATGTCACCAGTAGGAGGTCCTCAACAACATTACGTTTCTGGTGCAAGGGTACCCTTTCCCTCCCAAAGTCCAAACTCTGCGGCAAATATCAACATGAATATGAGGAGCCCTTCCCCTATGACACCAGTTGGAGGGTTGGGAAGTCCACCAACTAGTAATCAATCAGCTGTAATGCAAATGGTTCAAAACAGAGTTTCTCCAGCATCTTCACCCATGAGAAGACCTTCAGGAAGCAGTAGCATTGGAGCACCAAGTCCAATGATGGCAGACAGACCCCAAAGTGTGGAGAATCCTATGACTCCACGAAGCAATGCTGGTGGAAGCCGACCACATACTCCGATTGGAAGTAATGTGGTGCTCCAACAGCAGCAGCAACAACAACATGGTCATCTAGAAAGTATGAATTTAGTTCCTACTTCTCATGCTCCACCAACTAGCATGGATAGTGGTCAGTTTAATTTAGACGCTTATACGAGTTGTGCTCCACCAATAACTCCAACTCATGGAGAGTATGTAGTCACTTCTGCTGCTAGTGGAGGAGGTGGTGGCGGGGGACAGAATCATCAAATTCTTCCATTCCCAACATTCTCTTGGTCCGATGGGGTGCATAAGATGGGACTAAAGGGTGGAAGTCCCTTTTCGGTAATCAATGAGAGTGTGCAAGCGAGCAACAACAATAATACAACAGCAAGCAACTCTGTATCTGACTCTGAAGTAGCCACTCAAGCTACCACTATCACTGTGAACACTACAAGCTCCGAGTTGAATAATGAATCACCTAATCACGGTGTAGTCGATGGGGAAGGTTCTTCAAATGCTATTAATCCTCCATCTTCAGTGCAATCTTCAACAGGGTCAGCATCATTGTCAACGATTTCATCGAATTCCACGGACCATGCTAGTGTTACAGCGGCAGCAGTGAGACAAAGTGAATCTGTACCAGTGAAAAGTGTTCTTGTGTCCGCGGGTGTTTCCAATACTTCTGCAACGAGTGTAAGCACCTTGTCTCCAGTAAAAACAGTTTCAAATTCTTCCTCAGCAGCGTCGGTGCTGCCTTCGACAACAACAACCTCTGCTACAGTTCAAGTGAACACTACGAAGGTTGATGGAGTATCAGCTACTCATTTCAACACTTCCAACACTCTGCACCCAGTGACAACAACCTCAGCTCCAACAAATATTGTTGTCACATCAGCAGCGGTTCCAACAACATCAACCTCGCAGGAATCTCTGCTTACGAAGAATTCGGTGAAAATGGCTGTTGCTGCGGCAGTATCTTCTCCGACAACTCTTTCGAACTCGGTGAAAGAATCTCCTCCGCCACCGCCACCTGTGGTAGTGGTGTCTTCAGTGCAAGCCATGGTAAACTCAATAGCTAAAGTCGTGAATGCTGCATCTTCAGTGCCCTCAACTTCGCCTGCAATGGTTGCACTTACAACTGCAGTAAATAGTCATTCAGGAAATGCTACAATCAAAACTCATCCGGTGTCAACTTCTAGTGCTTTTGTGGTAGCTACTACGGCCCAAGTGATGTCACTACCAACTTCTGCAGGATTGATCAATGTCCCACAGGCTGTCTCTACTCAGCAACATGCACTCAGACCTAATGTGACATCAGTAAGCCTCAGACCACCACTGGCTACGTTCACATTATCATCAGTGATGTCACCAGGACAGGGTGGTCAGATGACTGCGGTAAAATCCGTTCCCTTATCAATGACGATGGCAAATCAAAAAGTGCAACCGCCTCCTCCAACTGTGCATATGTCGTTAGGTGGACAAGGGCCACTTCCGCCACAATTAATTCAACAGGTGTCTGTCGCCACGCCGCTTCACCCTTCTCAACAAAACCGGCAACAACACCATCCACTAACTTCCGTGATGTCATCTGCAGTGGTTTCAGGGGTGTCTTCAACAATGACACAAGGCCTGACCAATGTTATGAGACAACCATTAATGGGAGCTTCCACTTCATCCTCCACAATAGCATCAGCAGTCACGTTTGTTCCTCCTACTGTTACGATTCCACCACCGGGAACAGCTACTAGTCTTATTCCTCCAACGTCCATGCCGCCAGCTTCGTACACTTCAGTAATGCCTTCAGCATCCGTCACTTTGGTACCATCATCTGTGAAACCGCAACCAACACCTGTTGCTGTCGGTTTCACCTCAGTCCCGTTCTCGAATTTCCCTGGAGCACAACAGGTTCACATGCCTAGCAGCACACATGGACAGCCACCAACGTCAGCAACAGTTATCTACACAACACAACCAATGAACGCGCCGATGGGCGTTAGAGTGAGTGGAGCGGGCAATCATCCCTCCTCGATTCAAATTCCACATCAAATTCCTATGCAAATTCAACAACAACAAGGAGGAACAATAGTGCATCATACAGTTCCCATGGTAGCAGCTACCCATGCGGGTGGTGGAGCAGTTTTGATTAATGATACAGGAGCCGGATCAGCACTTGGAAGCATTAATGCCATGTCCAACGTAGCTATTCCAGCTGGAATTTCAGTGCCTTCTTCCAATACTGCAACTTCTCTTCAGCAGTTAGTCAATCAACAACAATCGCAAGGAGAATCACAGTCACAAAATGCTTTGTTAAAACAACTTCTTCAAAATACTGGCTGTGCAAGTATGACTCAAGCATCCGAAAACGTTGGATTTTCATTGACATCATGCCTCTCAAGTCGCCCTAGTCATCATACTTCCCACTTGTCAGAGGCAGCTACAAGAATACCTCAGCCAACACCTATTTTGAGGCCAACGACGCCAACCACACCGGTTCAGTCTGTGCCAGCCCAAATTCCTCTGACAAGGCCGACAATCAAAGCGGAACCTATGCTAACAGACGGTAAGTTAAATAGAATAAAGACATTAATGCACACATACAGCAAGTACCTAATTATAACATTCGTATTCTTTAAAACATTTCAGAGTGTTCACAATCAAGTATGCCTTTTAGTTCGACTCCTCCGATCACAGAAACAGTTGTTGACATAAAGCCACCGCTTCCAGAACCAGTTCCAGCTCCAATTCCAATCTCAGCTCCAGTTCCGATTTCAGCTCCTGTTCCTGTTTCAACTACTGTTCCAATTTCAGCTCCAGTTCCAACTTCAGTTCCAGTTCCAATTTCAGTTCCAATTTCAGTTCCAATTTCAGCTCCAGTTCCAATTCCAGTCCCACCTCCAATTCCAGCTCCAGCTACTCCA
>JAQFZG010000920.1:0-25336 GCA_034695465.1 Entomobrya nicoleti | reverse complement strand
TTTCAAACAGTTCATTTGAAACTTCAAACAAAAGGAAGCAAATGAGAAGCGCATGCAATTGATGATGCAGCCAACTAATAAAAAGCATCCTGACTTCTGCCACTAATTTTTTTTTCTCTCTGTTCTTCGGTGTTGCGTAATACTAGCAGTAACTCTGTACAAACTGACATGATATAAGAGTATATTATTTCATGCACAACAATAAAAAAATTGTAACAATAGATATATAACTGTACTTTTCTCGTTCCTACCATATCTCTCCCACTATCCCTATATGCCACACATTTTTTTTTAAATATATGATTTTCAAATATGTAATGTAATATGGTCATTGTACGATGCTACATTTAACAGTTTTCCAACAGTTCACTTTTTGCTTCGATAAGTGACACAGCAAACCCTGTTCTCGTCTTTCCGTCGCGTCACACAATCCAATTTAAATTAACACGAAAGATTATAATTCTAAAAAAATGGGTAGAACTCTAGAAGATTTTTCATGGATAACATTGACAAGTGCGGTGGTGATAGTGTTCAGTTGTTTTCTTGTTACGGATGCCCAACGTAGTGGACCTGGGGTTAGGCCTCCTCCCCCGGAGGAAACTGGAGGGCATCCCGGCGAAAGACTGATACTCACTCCGTTCCTCAACAATGGCAGTGCCAGGGAGGGCAGGGAGCTTGCTCGTGTCAAAAATATGGCCAGCACGGAAAGTTACAGTGGTTTCCTAATTGCCAATGACACTTACAACTCGAACATCTTCTTCTGGTTTTTCCCGGCGCAGGTTGACTTACATTTTGAAAAAAAAAACTCATAAAAAATATAATTCAACCTAAAAACTTATTTAAAAAATATTTGCAAACGCGTTTTTTGCAGTATCAGCCAAAAACTGCACCAATTATCCTGTGGCTAGGGGGAGGTCCTGGTGTGACAACCCTTTACGGACTTTTTAACGCTAACGGTCCTTTCTACGTTGATGATAAGAATGTTCTCCACCGAAGGGATAGCCCATGGTCCCTTACACATTCCATGCTCTATATGGACAGTTTAGTTGGTGCTGGTATGTATATCTTTTAATCTGACATCCTTTTAAAATGTTTTAAAAAAATTGTTCATTCAAACTATTTTTTTGATTAATTTGCTCATTGTTGGTTGGGAAAAATATATATTGCTTTGCTGTAAGTATGAAGTACAAACGATGATTAGGGAAATTAAAAAAAAAATCTTTTTACTGTTTATAAATATCGTGAGAACATAATATACAATAATTACTGCGGAACCCAAAGCTTATACTCAATTTAACAACAAAAAGCAAAACGGAAGGAAGTTGATTGCGTTCTCCTTTTATCACCCCATCGCTTATCCTTTTCGCATATCAGTTTAGTCCCACCATTCATTTAACTTTATTCAAAAATTATCGCTAGCTCTATTAGCAATTTTATTACAAAAAAAAAAATATGTGCGAGTGATGAAACAAGTTTAATGTTGCCGTTTTATTAGGATAATAATTCTTTTTGACCATATCTAAATTTTTGGGGTGATATGATACGCTAACGTATAGTCTTCCGTAATTTGTGAAAAGGGATAATAGTCTGTTGGGCCATTTCGAAACTGATAATGAGAGTGTTTGTTATTACCAACAAATATATTTATAAGCATTGCATTGGAAGTAAAAATGCAACGAAATATTCGATTACGAAATTAGCAAGCAGTAACTTATCGTGATGCAAATGATATCTGAATGATTACATGATTTTTTAAATAAAGTTATCAGAGTTTGATTTAATTTTTTAATTTTAAATCAGGTTTTAGTTTCACGGAAGATGAAGCTGGATATGCTCGGTCAATCGATGATGTATCAAGAGACCTGTATATAGCCCTTGTTCAATTTTTCCAACTATTTCCGGATTTCCAGTCAAGGGAATTCTACATTGCGGGAGAGTCCTATGCCGGTATGCAACATTTTTACACATTTTATAATTTAATGTATGGACAGATGAAAAAATCGCACGAATATGGAAAATGATACGACTTTGTGAAATAGACCAAGTATCTAACTTGTTCACTTGATATACGCAGCAAAATACGTTTTGGCAGTGGCGTACAAGATCCACAAGGAAAATCTCAAGTCTCCATTTATTCCCATCAATCTACGTGGTCTCGCCCTGGGAGCTCCATTTGTCGACCCATACAACCAATTAGACTATGGAAATTTCTTTTACAGCATTGGGCTAATTGGAGAACAAGAACAAAGCTTTTTCCATGAACTGGAAAAGGTCACACTTGATTTAATTCGCAAGCAAAGATGGGCAGATGCATTTAAGGTACATGATAGTTGCCATCTTTGAACATACCACTTTAAACTACACAGAACCACATGTTAATGATACAATTTTAAATTATTTTTTAGGTTGGCGAGTCTCTCATGGTTGGATATCCTCTGATTGCCCCATCCTACTTCAAAAACGTCACTGGCTTCCGTTACATCCGTAACTATCATCAATCCGTGGGCCCCGAGGACCGTCATTATTTCATCAACTACTTGGAACAAGATCACATTCGCCGTGCCCTTCACGTCGGCACCCAGCAGTTTTCAAACTTTAATGACACCGTCTACTATGCCATGCATGAGGATGTCTATCAGTCGGCCAAGTTCCTTCTGGAGGAACTCTTGGACACAGATAATAACTACAAGGTGCTTATCTATACAGGCCAACTAGATGCTCTTGTCCCCCACACCACAGTCACCGCCATGATCAAGACTCTCAAGTGGTCAGGCTCCCCCGAGTTTCATTTAGCAGACAGGGTTATCTGGAGAGTGAACAATGACGTTGCAGGCTACACCAAAACTGTTAAAAATTTGGTGTACCTTATCATGCGGAATGCTGGCAATGTTGCAGGATACGACCAGCCTCTCTGGACATTTGATATGATTAATAGGTTTACAGTTTAGAAAAGCAAAAAAAAAACAAAGCTTGTTAGGGTTCCCCCTTCTCATATAAAATATTTTAAAGCCTATTTGATACTCATTTTTCTACTGACATAATTAATTATCTTCGTGCAAAAGTTGAATGAGTGGGGCAAAAGGAGACACATCTTTGTTTCTCCCAATTAATCTTGGCCTGTGCTGTGCAAACAGGTTACTTTAGATGTAAATGACTTAAAAATGCAATTTTATATAATTTTTTGTTGACTTTTTTATTACAAATCTTTATTTTTAACAATTTATAGTTAAGACATCATCGACATGTACAATAAATGTATATTTTCTAAGATGTACTCTACAAAATAAAAAAGAAAGAAATGCGCTTTTCATCACATCACCAATTTCATCATCACTTCAAATTTCATATAATGATCCATTGTACTTCGTAAGAGAAGGTCAAGAGAAATGAAGGACAAAGCCAAATTTCAAGCTTTAAAAATACTTGCGATTATTTTATTTAAAAAAAATATAATCAACGTATTCAAAGCATTCATTTAAAAAAAATGTTTTTCAAGAGGTACAAAATGTGTACATTATTTTCCCCAACACATCTTGTCCTTCTTTCCGCATACTTGTTCCATGTCCTCTTATTTTTCTGTTCCCAAGTGCAGTATGGAGAGGCAGAATTACGCTTCTGTCTTCCCCAACTGGGTCCTCAAAGAATGAAGGATGAGGATTGTCCAGGTGGCTTCGTTTTCAAGGAGCCGGTCAAACCAACGTGTACATTTTATGCAAAAACCGGCAATCAAACTGATACAGTGTGAGTGGTCACTTTTTGGTATAATTTTTTTTAACTCCAATTTTAGGAAATAAATTACTAATGAATTTTGCACAACAGTTTAACAGCCCCGGTCAACTTATGCGAACCTGAAACTGACCGGATCCTTGAAACCGAGGATGACTTAAAGGATATCGAGACGGTACTAAGCCAGCACACTTAATTACTTATTTCAAATGTTTTTACTCTTTTAAGCTGAAAAATGGTTTTTAAACGTTTGTGTTTGTAGTTTACATATTTCCTGTGGGAAGAAGTACAAGCTAATGATACAATAGGAGTATGTAAGTTAAAAACTGATGTGCACACTGTGCAGTACTGAATTTAAAGTGATGACAAAATAGAATCTTATATGCATTTCCCCTGTGTATTTAGTCGACCCATACATTGAGCAATGTGAGATGGATTGCCTTACGGAATGGGAAGACCCCCACTTTGCCGTTGATGAAGAAGAAATCAAGGATTCCTTTGATGAATCCAAATTAAGTGAAGAAGAGAAGAACGAGCTTAAGCAATTTAATAAGGACATGTTCATGCGCTTATTGGTGGACGATGATACGGAAGAACCAAAAAATCAGGTAAACCATATTGCGACAACTGAATCGGCGGCATCGGGAGGTTCTGGATCTGGGACCACAGTAAGGACACCAACTGACAAAGGAAAGAAAAGACAAACCCGTAATGCGACGGGAACAGATTCTGCCGAAATGCTTCCCCCTCGTGCAAGAATTGAAGGTAAGGTCCCCAGTGTCAAGATTGGACACAGCTTTCTTCAGCAAGTTGTCCATGACTCATCTACACTGAACGTTATCAAAGTATTGTCCAAGGCCATGCAAGTTTTACTTGAAGCTTGTGGTCCCTTCATTCAACCAGACTTTATGGAGCAAATTCTCCGAGGCATGATTTACGTCTCCCAAAAAATGGAGTCCACGCTTCTCGATCTAGCTCCAGACTTGTACAAGTCAGTGCGCCGAATTTTGGATCATTGTGGATTGAAGCGTCAACAAGAATTCTTTATGAATGGAAGTCGCTGCGAAGAAAAGTCGGTTATTGAAGGGATCTATTTCTCAAAGTTTGAGGAGTTCGTTCCACATAAACTCACTGGATGGTCATTTCGTTGGCTGAGGTGGCATCCTTTACTGGATGCGGCATGGTCCATTATTGACTTTATTCATAGTTATTGTTTTGAAAGTTTCATGCAAGACTATATGCTGATGCATATATTTGAAACGTCCTTGGAAGGCTTGTTTCCTGAAAAAATACAAAATCTGTGGAGGTTAAAGCCTACCGTGAATAATGACAAGTTTTGGAATAATCTTATGCAAACTTATGATCTGAATATTACAATGAGGAATTTGGATGCTTGTCAGCAAGGGGCACTTAAAATGTCACCATTTCAACGTCATCTACCAAGGCCATTCTTGACCAAGTCCGTAAAATAAACTTAATTTTAACCATCGGATAACACTTTACTTGTACTGGGTTTACCTAAAATATATATATTTGAATTGAACACAGAGCTGACCTAGAAGCAACCCCACAACCAAGTTCACCAAGTGCTGACAATGCTCCAAAAGGTTGGAACAAAACTGTGGACAAGTATTGGGATCGATATGAGCGCATGGGAGGCTTCAAAAAGCTTTCTGAGGAATTTGGCACATGTTTTACAGAAGCTCACTTGGAAGAAGAGGAAGCAATGATTGATGAATTGAAACAAAAATGCGGCGGTTGATTAAACGTTTAATAGCGAAAAATACATATGATTTTTTTGTGCGTCAAATGTAACAAGCAGAATAAATATTAACGATTTTATTTCAAAAGATTAATAACTGTATTAATTATATAGCTTATTAACAACAACTTAGTTCGTATTATAATCCGAAGTATAAAAAGTACTTGATATTTTGACTGTCATTTGACTACAAATTAAATGCATAATTTTCACTCAAGAAAAGTGTACGCCTTTTAAAAATAATGATGTCTCATAATAATTGGTTGGTTAACATGTATATAGTCTAAATATATTAACATAAATAATTCGAAGCTTTTGATCCTCAGTCATGGAATAACACAGGAAGACTTTATGCAACACAATATATATTTTTTCCCACGCTAGTGCACGTTGTCTGCCATATAGTTACATATTACGAATTTAGCCCGTTATTTCATTATTTAATTTTAGTCCTAGTGTTAGTAGTTTTAACAAAGACACCAACAGCACCGCAAATGGTATAACACATTTCGCAACAAGATAAATATAATTTATGCGTTTTTAGTCTTGTAAATGTTGAGGAAGAAAGTAGTGAGATCCCTGTCGAAATACAGAGCAGCCAGTCCGTTCCCAGCGAAGATGATTAATCCAAAAATAACGAACAGAACACGACCCAAGTTTAGCAACTGCAAAAATAAAAAAAACAATGAGTACGTGTACGTGTACATTTTAAGCATTAGGGGTACATTACATATATGTATTTTTATTCCCAAACAACTTACCGTTAATAAAAAGACAAGGAACGCAGAAATTCCAAAAGCTGCAATGACTCCACTTTGTGGGATCCACCACTGAAATGGATTAACCTTGTACCTTGAAAAGGTTATCCTGACTAGTGTACAACTCTGCACTATTCTCAGTAACATGTTAACCGAGTTTGCAATAAAGAATCCCACGCTTCCCAGGTAAAAAGTCAAAATCCACGCTGTCCCCAAATAAATTGCAGAAAACCAGACGAGCCTCTTGTTAAACTTATCCATTTGTTGTTTCGTCATTGCAGCAAATGTAAAGGCTTCAGTGATTCCATTTAACGCTAACGTCAAAATGTTTACACAGTTCGCCTGAAGAAGTTTCGTAGCAGGACCCTCATCACTGAGCCGTTCTCCTCCGTAGAGATAAAGGACTGTACTACTGTATGGAAGGCCATACACCACAACGATCATTCCAATAAGAGACATCATACGCACCAAGCGACCAAACACAGCTCCAATTTCGATCATCATCTCTTTCATCTTTTTCGAACCGGACTTGGCTTGTTTTGTCAAACTTTGGGCGAAAAAGGCGTAGGCACTTTCCTCAACTGGCAGGAACACAAACCGGGCAGCGAGTGAGCCAAGATTTGAAACAAGGTCGTAGATTCCTTGTTCTTCAAATGACAGCATATCCAGAAAGGTCATCATGTAACGTTCTCCTTCGGTGAGAAGCTGTTTGAGCACACCTTGCTTGAAAAATGTCCATACGAGAGTGCTAAGTTCCGAGGGCAATTTGGTTATGCCCGTGCGAGGAAGAAAGAACTTCATTGAGCCAAATGGAAAGTCTCTCTTGGCACTAGCCACAAAGTGAACGTAATAGTAAAAGTATCCATAATAGACGAGCATGACACAAATGGCACCTAGCAGTGTTCCAAAGGCATAAGAGAATATGGCATTGGAGGGAAACTTCACAACGGCGACGCATAGACAAAATGAGCGCACAGCGATGAGAACAGTATCTCCTATAATCTAAAGAAAAAACATTATTAAGTAATTTACTAAAACTAAAATTATTTTTATTATAAATCCTACTTATCATTTTGATTAGGTACTCACTCGTAATCTGTAGAACATAAAGTACTGTCCCACAATGTAAGGAACTTCAGTAAATGCATCCAGAATTAAGGCGCAGCACAACACCCAAACACTGAGCCTGTATTGCGCTGCTTGGCCAGGGTCAGAGTCTGGTTGCGAAAGAACATAGCACCATATCACACCCAGAAAGGTTGACCAGAACAGAGTATTTGGAATGCTGCAAAATTCAAAAATAAATAAAAATTATACTGATGAATGAGTAATATTGATCAATTGATGGCAGCTTAATGATTTTTCAGCGCATTTAATAATATCTTAATATTAAATATCTTTCTTGAACATACACAAACCAAACAAGATTAATCGTTTCAGGCCACGAGTCCCTCTCATTTTTTCTCAGCACTGCTCGTCGAAAAGGCTCTCTACTCAGAAACATGACTGATGAGTACAGCAAAGCCAGTCTAACATTGCAAATTCCTAGCACCTCATGGGAAACATAGCGGAGGATGAAGGCATTCAAAAGGAAGGTGAATACACGCGTTAAAACCTGTAGATATCCAACAATTCATTTGTGTTCACTTCAATTCAATTTGTTACAGTAAACAAAATGTTCATATTCATGTTTCATAGTAGTTTTACCTGAAAAATAATGTTAAACGAAGCGGAGCGAACAGAACCCGTCAATATTTCATCTGGACCCTTCTTCGGGGATCTTTTAGGTGACCCGGCGATTTCAGCTTCATCTGAAGATGACGATGTCTCATCTAACAATGGCGTCTGAGAACGGGACCGAACTGCTGGTTTGTACAAAGAACGCATAATGATGTGAAAATAATTTTTTAGCACAGAGAAAACTTGATGTGATCACTATTATTGTAGAGAGCTTTAAGTATTATTTATTATAAAACAAGCAAATCACTGAACATAATGTATAATATGTGTGACATAAGACATAAGATAAACTGATAGTATATATGATTCTATGGCTTTAGGCTTTCAAAATAAGAACAGCCTTAGCCTCTAAATTAAATATCCAAAACAAGTTGACAAAGGACTCTCTTTTGAGCTAAATGGTTAACAGTCATCGTAAAGTATGCTTTTGTAAAAAAACTAAACCACATAATATATTTGTGAATGTAGATGACGTTTCCACTTTGTATTGCTTCACTTCAGTTTACAAAGTTAGGAATGATTCTTGAAAACTCCCAAAGTAAACTCGCCCTTCTTTTGAATCAAACAGTATCTGTAAATCACAACAATCAAAAAGAAAACGGAAATTAACCAAAAGTTTTCTAGAGTTTTTTTCTTCTTGTCTTTCGACATGATAAACTTCTAAACAAAGTGGTCATGCATACAAGTGAAAAAAATATAAAACAGACCCTTGATCAGACTCTAAACGAACAACAGGATTTACAGTACTGGTTGGTTCAAGTTTCCGGGCTTGGTCCGCGATGCTACTAATTATCCCTGACATTTCTGGCTTTGCAATCCCACTCGCTATAACCATACCCAACACATTAAGCTTTTCACAGCACAGCACAATCAACTACAATTATCTTACTTCTACACCTTGTCTTGAGTATTGTCACTACTTGTATTAACATAATTTCGAAATTATTGTACACTTTTGAGAAATATAACATACCTGATAAAGTTAATCCTTTTTTGTCCACGGCTATCGCACCAACCACTCCTTGCTTGTCCATTCTACAAATTCATTTAAGAAAAAAACACATATTGTCACTTTACATTTATCACTTGAAGAGTTAGCTGATTTGCATAAAAGAAAACTATCAACAATCACAAACGTTTTAATTTCTTACATGCTGGACATCTTCTCATCTAGTTGACGCTCCATCCTGGGTCAGGTGGCGAGATAAGTAGTGAACACCCAAAAACGTGTAAAGAGATGACTGGCTTTATCGCTTTATCGATAACCGCTAATAATTTAGATTTGTAGAAGAAAAAGAGGTGGTATTGAAGATAAAGGAAATTGTTCCATTCTACAGACAAAAGAACAGGAAATTATTTATCGTAGGCAACTTAAATGCCTTCACATCCTCTCTGACTTTATTGAAAATTGAAACTCTTCAATTCAATAAATCAAAAACACGGTCACTTCCACTTCACCATCAACCATGCTTGCAAAGAAAAACAGAGACAAAACATGCAGGGAATACAAAATATTTACATCACATTCACATTCGCATTACACATACGTGTTTCGCTGTATTTGGTATGGTGGTGGGTGTATGAATTTTTATGCAGTAGACAGCTGAACCTCGTTTTATAAACAAAATACAAAGTATACAACACAACCATATTTTACGCTTACCACCGCTTACCTTTCAAATGTAATTTTTCCAAAAAACTGTATTGCAGTGAAGTACAAAAGCAAAGTAAATTCCTTCAACCTTCGCCAACGGCCATACCACGTTGAACACACCAGTTCTCGTCTGATCACTGAAGTTAAGCAACGTCGGGCCTGGTTAGTACTTGGATGGGTGACCGCCTGGGAATCCCGGGTGCTGTTGGTATACTTTTTTTTTGGCAAAATTTAATTTTTAAACCTTTTGTCATCCATCATTACTAAATTACCATGTCATGTCACAATGTCATTAGAATCTTTTACTAAAAACATGCGTGTCATTTTGTGTTCTTTAATGTCCACAGCCAGTCGAGTGTACATTTAATATATTGAACGTCTCCCGATGCCCCATAATCAAATTGTATTTCTTGTCAATTCATCCATTCATCAAAAACTATAACGTGTATTCATGTTCATTTTATAAACAAAAAAATTGATAATGCGTAGCGATCTGTAGAGGTGTCTCTCATTACAGTGATCTTTATAATGAAGTTGTTCATGAAAATGACAAAAATATGATAAATCACCACCGGGATTTTGAGTCATCTCACCAATACATGAAAAAAATATACACATAGATCAATGACCATGCATGGCGTTGAGTTGTGATTTTTTGTGATCTTTTTGATATCATCACTATCAGTCGTTGCATCATCGTCAATCGTCACTGCACTTGGGTTTAATGATTTTGTTGAGCTAGTCAGTGTCCGATAGGGCATATCCTATCGTGGTTAGTAAACTCGTACTCTGCTTTTTGAAAGTAATTAATCGGTCGTAATTTTAATCGTATTCTTGGCCGGGTGAATAACGATCAATTATCATTGTTTTATCTTAAATCATCATTTATCATGAGTCATCAGTCATCACCAATTACAATGTGTACTAATATATCATTATAGAAAGAAGGAATTGCATTTTTAACGACGACGATGACAGTGGCCATCAAATGAAATGCATTTTACTTATTCAGCCTACTGTTTTTAAAAAACTGGGAGATTTCGCTTCATGACATGTTTTTGCTTTGGACTTGGACTGGACTGGACTACTGGACTCAGAATACAAGACTTTATGATAAGTTATAATTTGCAATTTAGGATAACAAAAAGTTTTTGATGTTTTATTGAAGTTCAATTTTTGTCTTGGAATGTATGTCATCAAGTCCTCAACCCACCCACCTACATAACCTACCTACCAGCCACCAGCTATGCTATGCAAACAAACATAAAATTGAGAAGAAAACGTAAAATTTGAATACGCATTTTATGTCTTCATAATACATGCACATATTTGGTAAATACATCTAGAGATACATTATGTACATGTTACACAGAGATGATGTGTTGATGATGTTTGTGTAGTAGTACGTGCGAAATGTATCAAAAGAAATAATTAAGTTGTTACATCATCATCATATTGATTGATATGAGTAGAAATCTGAATTAGTTTTACGATTTACAAATTAACTAAAAGTACATTGTCTAAAAAATACAGAGCATTGTTTAATGATAATAATAGGAGTAGGAAGAGATGTGGATTCAATAAAAAGGAAAGAAAATATATTATATTCAAGTTGTAATTTGTAATAGTCGCACTGATGAAACCAGTATCAAAATATCAAAATCAATCAATGAAATGAGAAATCAACCTCTTTGTTTCTTTTTGTGTATCTAATCTATGCATACACAAAAGGCATTCATATTTTCATTCTCCTTCATTGTTCATTCACACACACATGAATTCACACATTCATATTTCAATTTCAATGCAAACAAAAAAGATTTTTTTGTAGGTATTATAATATAATACATGCATAAATAGCGCAGCGCGCTACGTTCTGCGTTCGCTTGTCGTTTACCGATAAGCAAATGTAATATGCCATGTATGTTAACAATTTACCTTTGTTTTTATATACATAAAGAGCATGTATTTGATATCATGTACTATAATATAACACAGCTGTTAATAAAAAAGTAGTAAGAAAACAAGAAAAAGTAATACTAAATCTAAATCAATTAATGGTATAACCAAATATCGAATTTTATGTACAAATTGAAATATATTATGCACTTATGGTTTTGTGCTTTTTATTAACAGAGCAGGCACTATATACCCATATATATATACCCATTTCATAGTAGTAGATATAGTATTATAGCCGTAAAAGCAGAGATGGGGAAATCAAGTAAATTGACAGTAGCTCACCATCACCAACCATACTGGCATTCGAATACTGCGAATCATTTAATCAGGAAATTAGAGTGCGATTAGGGGAATCAGAATTAAAAACCTAGCAATAGGATTCTGGTAGCCATCATCTAAAATCTACGCCATGCACATATTCTTGGCTAGATTTAAAATTCAATATTGCAAAACAAAAATCGGCTGGGGTAGGATTTACGGGGGCGTAAATTCTAGCATGTTCGATGGCCTTTGACCTCAGGAGTCCAAAGGTGGTACTCTCGACTCTTATCTCGTAATCTCCGACCCATTGACCCACTATAAGGTTTAAAATACAAATTGACGTTTAAATGTTTTTATATCTATCTCGGTGAGTACATCATTTTTGGTTTCATGCATTTTTGAGTTATCTGTGGGGCATCGTCGTGAGATACCAGGTTTCGGCTCCCTGATGGTTATGAGTTCCTTTTCCGCACACCACCCGGTCAGCTCAACCTAAAAATCTTCAGAATCTTCTTTATCTTTAGCGCACAAACGTTCTCTTGTTTCACCTTAAAGGGCTCTTGAGCATTTATAATTCGAAATCGCAACGTATATTTCCTGAGATGGGAAATATTAAAATTATCCACCTTTTTGCATCTGTGCATTAAATTCGATTATGAATTCCCCGTTTTAAACTGACTAATTTGGCAGTCTTCCTTTTTCCTTCTAGTAGTGTACATAATGCTAACTGATTTTCAAAGAACTTCATATCTGCAGTCAGTGTGCAGCATTATGAAGTTTTTTTTTTGAAAACCTTATGTATATAATTGCCAATTCCCCAACCCTGCACACCTTAACTAAAATTGGTATATACCTGTACAGTGTACCGTACCATGTGCAGAAAAAAACATTTTATAGCGACACCACCGTATACAGAAGAACCAAAAGTACGTGCTTTGTGCACACTGCACAGTTAGTGGTACAATGTTGCATTGCGTACTTACGTACAATCAATCCTCCTCCGACCGACGAACCATATTCCCTATCGTGTATAAAATTATATTTTTTTCCTATATGAGTGCCGTGGTCCCACAATTTTTTCATTGTGTGATGAGGTGATGTGAACATCTACATCTCCGATATTTTTTTCTTTTTTTCTAATATTCACATTTCCACTAAACTTACTTACAGCCAACAGCAGATAAAGGAAATCTCTTTCTTACCTTCTCAAATTCAATATTGTCCATCGGTCATCATGCTTTGTTTTTTTTACTTATCACTAGATCACTACCACCAACTTTGAACTTGTTTATTAAGCAGACACCAACCACTACTACTCCTCTTTTCAATAAATAAAATTCTTATCAATCTCTTTTCCCTTTTTTTTTAAACAATAACAAAAGCGTAGAAAGGCTGCTGCTGTGCGGTGAGGTCGAGGTCGTGTTTAAAAAGAAAACAGTTAAAATCCTCATCATCCTCCTAATTTGTCCAGTGTCAATTCCAATCAATTAGCCAACTTTTTTTTTGTGTGTAGCTTAGGCCATTTATTTTGACGTTTTGTAAACGAATGTCTACAGAGAAGGATTTCGTTTTTTTTCTACATGTACACTTATCTTATCCAACTTAGAAATTTAACGTTTTAAACTATTTATATCGTTAAATACTTAGTCTCGTTTATATATATTAATTAAAATAATCATTTAACAGTTCAAGTGTTTATTTTTCGTGTATTTATCACATCACATCGTCAACATTGCATTCTCACAAACAAAGTACAGTTCAGGGACACAGGATTCAAGGAAGATATCAGTTTTGTCGATTTAGATAATTTAGATTTTAATGTAAAAAAGTAAGCGTGATCATCTGTTCTCATCATCATCATCTCATCAATCATTTCTATTGTTTTCAACCAATATAACGACAACAGCATTAATTAAGTCTACTTAACATAACATTTTAAATTAGATTACAGAGTACAGCAAAAGCGGAAGGTGGGCATTATTCCAATAGTTAATACTTGCTTTAAATAATAGAAACAGTTAAGGATATAACTATATATCTAGTTTTAGTGTTCAGAAGATTAAGGCAGTTCAGTTCATGTTTGTAAAATTAGTAAATAGATTTTTAAGTAAGCTTTTATCAGAGGCTTGAGATTTCATTCTGATTTGTGTTATCAAGTCAATGACCGTTTACACCTGGTCTTATTTGGAGAGGTAATTATATCAGCGTAAACAACTGATTATTATGTACAAGTGCGAAATAATTGTATGGCATATTTTTAATCAATTTTTATAAATGGTTTGAATTTACTTCGTAGTCCCGACGGAGGTACTCTATTTTTGGATCAGGAAAAGTATCAAGAATATCGTCAAGATAATTTCGTCAGAGGCACCGTGACCACCCCAGCTGCCATCATCACCACCTCCTGCTCCTGTGCAAGATATGGTCATGATGGGACAGGTCTGTTCGTTTTCATGACATTTAATTAAGATGGAGTTTAAATGAGATGAGACTAACATTTCAAAAGCTAACGCCGGTTTTGCGTGTTATTTCTAACTTTTATTCCTTGTAGCAGCTCATGGATTCGGAACGTAAACAGGAGGATGACGATATTGACGACTACGTAATCAAGCCACACAACCACAACAGCAGTGAGGAGCAGAGACAGCATAATTCCCCGGAGAAAATGAAGCGAAGGGATGTACCCACCCTCAAAACATTGGCACAGCTTACTCATGAAAGGCACTTGAACACCAACGAAGAAGTGGAAGGGTCGGAGGATGCTAACAACGAAAGTGGTGGTGACAACAACAACAAAATTATCAAACAAATTGTGGAGTTAAGACAGGAGGAGCCTAACAACCTAACGTCCAAATTAAATGGTGTGGTGGATAAACCTGTAGTGGATCGACAGGAGGACAGTCCAAATGATGCAAGTTCCCCTGGTCCAATTCCACCAGCTGTCAATGGTAATGGGGGAGAAGCAATTGCAACATCATCGGGAAGAACTAGCAGCTGCGACAGTAGTGGTATTGGTCCTTCCTTAACAACATCTTCTTCCTCCGAACCAATTGAAAGGGAAGGTGTGTCGCCAACTTCGGAGCAGATTGAAAATGGCCCTGTAGCCAACGATGGCAACGAAGATGAAGATGTACCTGATAACAGCATCGGTGATGGTGAGACCGTCATCGTCGACAATATCAACACTGTTGATGTTCCAAACGGGGATATAAATGACGACAGTGACTCTTGCCAAGCCCTCCTCCTCGCCCACGATTTTAATGAGCAAATGACTGCGGCGAAAAGATTTCTCAAAATGGTTCGGGATGGAATCGATACACCTGGTGGAACATCCGCCGCGACAGCATCTAGTCGGCTGAAGGGAGCAGATTCATCGACAGATGAGGATGCCACTGTTGTCACGTCGAATAAGTCCACAATACTCAGTAGCAGCACAAATAGTAGCAGTAATATAAACGGTTGTGCTGGCACCACCATCAAAGAAAAATCTGGAGTAATCGGTGGTCGTTCAATAGTTAGCGCAAGCAAGGCCTCCACTAATGTTCAGGTTCCCGTGGCCGTACCCCCGAGTATACACATAAAAAATCCATTTCAAGAAAACGGGCCGCCTCCATCATGTGTGCAGGAGGTGTGGGCGCACAATTTACTTGAGGAGTTTGCTAAAATTAGGAGGGTTGTGAAGACCTACACTTTCATTGCAATGGTTAGTCAGTGCTCTAGCTCCAGTGGTTAAATTCTATCTTATAACTTAAAGCTATAAAGTTAAATTCTTAAATTTTAGGACACCGAATTTCCTGGAATCGTGGTTCGGCCTCAGTGCGCTGTTCGTAGTGCAGGAGTCTTTCCATACGAGCTCCTCAAGGTGAATGTGGATCGTTTGAAAATCATACAGCTGGGTGTTACCTTCATGGATAAGCATGGGCAATGTCCACCGGGCGTTTGTACTTGGCAGTTCAACTTCAAATTCAGCTTGAACAAGGACCTCTACGCTTCCGATAGTATTTCTCTGTTAACACGTTGTGGCATTCAGTTCGAGAAACACGCAGAGTGTGGCATCAATCCTGAAATGTTTGGAGAGTACTTCATGTCATCCGGAATGGTCACCAATGATCGGGTCACATACCTCACTTTTCACAGTGGCTTTGATTTTGGCTACCTCATCAAGCTCCTGAGTAACTTACCCTTGCCCGAAAACGAAGAAAAGTTTTTTGACATTATGAAAATTTACTTTCCTAAAGTTTACGACCTCAAGTTTCTCATGAAAAGTGTGGATCTTCATGGTGGTCTTCAAGATATTGCTAATCAAATGGGACAGGAAAGGGTTGGGACTCAACATCAGGCCGGATCTGACTCGCTGCTGACTGGAATGACTTTTTTCAAACTACTTAGCACGGTAATATCAAATTTTCAATCATAATAGCCTACTAATACAACTTTTCTGCAAAGATCGACATATTTATGCTCATTTTTGTACTGCCTTTTCAGGACGTCTTCATGGGAGAAATTGATGAGGCGAAATATTGTGGCAAGTTATACGGCTTCCACATGACGGAAGATGGAAAGTGAGTGTGAACTGAACTTATTGATTTCGTAAAAATTACTTAGTTGAATGTTTGAATACAATATGATTTATGGTGGAATAATTTTCGTAGGGATGAAGGTTGGAGTGAAATCGCTGGGGATAACCTGCTAGATGCCACTTCACCTAAGCCGCCTCCACCCACATCCAGAAACTCCAACTCGAATGGCACAAGTATCGTCTCCAACTCACTGCACCCCTCCTTACAATCAGCATCGCAACATTCCTCCTCGACGACAGCCACGTCAGACAACAGATGAAATAAACAGTCCACTTTTAAAAGTTGTAATAACAAAGCTATTTTTATGCATCCGTCCTCAGAGCCCCCAGACATCTCACGGCGACCGACCACTACACGTCTCCTCCTCTTCAACCTACCAAAAATGCAATCACATTTTATATTGCAATTTTTGCAAAGTCGAAATTCTTTGCTCAACAATTTTTAAGTCTTTGCAACAGAAAAGCTAAACTAACAAACGCTACTAAAACTAACCAATAAACCAATTCTCCAGCTACCAACTAAAAACTAACTAAGGTTTTCCTTGATCATACTCATTACAAGTTTACGGTTTTGTTGAGAAAAGGTAGTAAAAAATACAATGAAAGTATTAATTTTTTTGTGTTGTATTCCGACAAGCCCTATGCACAAAAATTTCATAAACTAAACCAAAACTGTCGTTTTTTTCGCTGCATTGATTCTTTGTTGTATTTTTATCAATTAATATGCACGATAACTCACCTCTCGCTCTGCCAGTTGATTTTTAAAGTCTTTCATTTGGTAACAAATTAATTGTTGTTTTTGTGTTAATTATTAAGTTTAGTCGTCGTCGTGCTGTTTTTGTGTTATTAATATTTAAAAAATGGAAATAATATGTGATTCTTGTGTTTTTTTGGAATTCTGTGATCTCATAAAATAATAATTAAATAAAATAACGATAAATGATTAAGTAAAAAACTAAACAAATGTAAACTACTACGAACGAAAAAAAAAAATGATACGTGAGAGGAAAAAAAGAGTACAAGAAAACTTTATTCAAAAAATATAATTAAAAAAGGTACTAAAAATGGTGGTGTTGTTTTTATGTTAAAAAAAAGGATTTTCTGAAACTCGTTGTCGCCCGCATAAAAAGTCGTTATTTAATTTAATTACTATACGAAATATGAAGATATGTGAACTTAATTTACCAGTTTATGAATTACTGTTTCTTGTCGATATTATTATTACGGTTTTCATATATGAAGATGATTTGATGGTGATATTAAGTTGATTACTTACAAGATTGATTTTTTTTTTGTATTAGGCTAAGGGTAAGGTACATATACTACTGAACTATGTTTTGCCTACAAATTTGTAAGCGTATTAAATTGCATAATATTATATGATATGTATCTTATTATTATTGTCAAGAATTATCATTGTGTAATTCATTGCTGCTTATTAACCATTTGCATTGGTAGAACAAATTATTATTATCCGCGCGCGTACACAAAATTTTAATTTTTATTGCTTGTTCGTAAATCAGTATGGTAAACTTTTTTTTGGAAAAATATATATCTTAAATGTGATGATGATGATATTGAATAAGAATATATACATTATGATGAGAATGAAGAATAAAATGAATTGTTAAATGTAAAAAATATACACGAAGGATTTTTTAGCAATCTAAGCATTTTTATTTTCTTAATTATAAATTACATACATACGTACGCACTTTCGAACGCTGAACGGAAGAAATTTGAACAAAAATGTTAAATATATAACAATTGACTACATAAAGTTCATCAAAGAAACTATACAACAATCACCAATCTTTATCTCTGGGCTTGTAAAGTGTAGCTGTTTACTATTTAACGTAAATTGTAGCACATTTTGATAACATCTATATTTCATTTCAATGTAGTGATTTATGATGCCTTTTTTTACTACGATGGACATCTTTTGTCCCAGAAAAAAACGGATTTTTAGAAGAAGAGAGGTCGTCCCTGGTGAGTAGAAGGATGACGTGGGAGAGCGTCTGCAGGTGGATCTACAAGGGCATCTGGATAAACTGGTGGCATCTCTGGCATTGGTTGAGGACGTTCAGTTGAATGAACCCTAGCCTCACAAAAGTAACCGTAAGGTGCTCGGTCCATGCCAAGTTTTTCCTTCATGCACCCATCAAAAGCAGCTTGTGTTTTTCGGCATCTACATTTTAAAGATAAACAAATTCATATCAAATTCTCAACTAACTCAGATAGCTTGCACCATACTTTATGTTTAATAAAACATAAGTTTAAAGTTTAACTCACGGCTCAAATTTCATGTCCATGCTACCCTTGTGAATACACATTGCTAAGTTGTTAAATTCTTCAGCACAACTTCGTTTAACTGCTTGGAAAAATTTCAGCGAACAAGCAGTGACCACCTTGCCTTCATTCAAACATTTTCTTGGATCACGCTCCTCCAGACGACATAGCATGTATTCCTGCAAGACAATTAAAATGTAAATTATGATTTAGTTCATACCTGGAAGCTACCAAAAAAATTATTTAATGATTGTCGCAAACAAGAAGTATAATTTTATCTTACATTATTCTCCGCTTCACATTGTTTTCCCAGATGGAACGCACTTGCCCTTAGAAAGGGAGTACTTAATTCGACCTCTGGAACAGTTAACTCTTCATAAGTTGGCAAATTAGTTTCCTTTGTAAGCATTTTGACAACTGTTTTAAAACACTTGGCTGATCAGTGAGCAAATACCAACCAGTGATTTCACCTGTTTGTGTAGTAACTTAACAATCAGCCGCAAATCTCATCTGTGCAATGTTGATCAATAGAGAGAACAGTGCATTTAGATTACCCGGTCATACGCCACAGTGCATGTGGGAACATTGAGATGTGTATGAACAGATGAACAAAGAAATGTGGCGTTGAGTTGCGTACGTGGAAAAAATGTCTTCATTAAATTTATCCCTTTTAATTTTAGTTACAGATTAGCTCAATAAATTACATTAACAATCAAAGAGAATAGAAGAAGCAATTAAAAATAATAAATTATTAAATAGTAAATTTTGAAGTTAGCTTAAAGAAATTTTCAAATGTCTCTAGTTTTCACAGTAAAAATGTAATCCCTTTTTGGGGTAAGAGTGACATAAGGATTTATAGGAATTTCATGCAATTTATCTGGCGTCCTCAGCTCAAACCTCCGCAGCACAGATGCAGCCATCATTTTCAACTCCAACATTGCAAATTTTGATCCTAGACATCCTCTCGGCCCTGCTGAAAATGGGATGTAGGATCCCGTAGGCCTCTTGAGAATTTCCTCTTTTGAAAACCTGTCAGGATCAAATTTCTTCGGATTTGGGTAGTATTTAGCATTCATTTGAATGGCGGAAGGGATCACTACCACGTTTGTACCAGTTGGTAGCTCCACAGTGTTTTCATTGATTTCTTGATTGGGTAACAACAAGTAAGAAATTTTGATTGGCATTTTAAATTACAAACACAAATTTAATTAGTGGTTATACTCAAATGTTAACTTACTTAAAGTTAAGGGGTCCTCCAATTGCCTCAAATAAATGAAAACTGGTGGAAAGAGCCTTAATGTTTCCATAATGCAACGTTCCAAATACCTCAACTCGTTCAGTCCTTCATATGAAAGCATCCCATCTTCCGTGGAGCATAACATGGGGTCATTAAAAACTGTGTTGATTTCCCGTCTACAAGCCTCTTGGATTTCAGGTTCCAATGCCATCATGAAACAGAAAAAGTGCATTGTTGATGCAACTGTCTCGTGACCCTGTTGACAATTAAAATAGTTAAATTTAAAAAAAATACACTTTCTCATTTATAAAATATTTTGTAAAAAATATTCGGCTATCTCACAGCAAGAAGAAGACTGTTAACTTCTTCGAGAATTTGATGTTCGGAAACATTTGCCTTCCTCAGATCAGTGAGCATGCTTTCAAAAGGTTCCAAGTCCGTACTCTCCTTCTCCACTGCATTGTTGTTATTGCTGTACTTGTCATTGTAGTATGTCTCGTGCTTCCTGATTACCTTCCTTGCGAAATTATGCAGTTTGTCCACAGTTTTGTAGTACTTTTTAGATAATGGATGTAGCTTCCAAAGGAAGTCAAAAAGGAGCCAAGGTTTTGTCAAGCGATGAGTTACATCCGCTTTCCAGGACTGGAAATTGTGATGATAGTCAATCACGTCGTTTTCTTCCACTGCCACATTTGGCCCGGTGAGAAGCTCACAAATTACATCTAAAAATGTACAGTTTAGCTGCACATTAATCTGATGAGGCTGTCCGTCTTTGAAAAGCTTATCCAAGTTGGAAACCAACTTTCTACTGTGGAGATTCAACATGGTGGTGTAATTACGAAGGGAGCTGTAGTTCATGGAACGGTTGAGTATTTTTCGGTGGTGATGCCAAAAGTGTCCTAATGCATAAAAAAAAATATTGAAATGACGAATGCATGCAAAAACATGCTTAATATTTTGATTAAATATGGAAATGGGGTAATGTGAATCATAAACTAACCACTCGCTGGAATGAGTCCAGTGGCCATAAAAGGCTTCATGTGCTCATAAACAAAGGATTTTGTCAAGTGACCCATGTTGTGTGACTTTAGCAAGGTCTGCAAATTCAGAAAATGTCACATTTAAGTTTCAAAACTGGTGTTCTAATAAATTAATAAATATTTTAACAAATTTCTTACGTTTGCAAGTTTCGGACAGTTCAAAATCACAAAAGCTTTATTGAAAACTATAAATTTGAAGGCTGTCGGAAACTGCCGGCACCACTCGAAAAACTTTCTGCGAGCTTCTGTTAATTAAATAATAATCACTTTAAAAAATACTATGGAATAAAATGATGATGAAAAAAATTTGCACACAACTTACTGCTCACAGGCTGAACTTGAAATGCATTGCCAATTAGATGCAATGGAAATGGCTTTGGTCCGGGAATTAAATCCAGCCAGTTCTTGTCATTCTTCTCCTTCACTTTTTTATGATCCATAAAACCACTTTTTAAATTGTGTCCACGAACCACTTTGGCTCTCCATCTGTCAAAGATGAAGATTAAAACTGTAAACACAAACAATGCGACGACAAAAAACTGAGCCATTTCCTTATCTTCCGCACATGCGTAAAAAAATAGCAATACAAATTATATCCACATCCACTGCCCTAAAAATATATTCAGGTTCGTTCCAACAAGAACAATTTTTGATCCGTGCAGTTCTGAACCAAATCTACATTTGAACTTGCCCTGATTTCCAGACATCATCTTTCTCAAAAAGTATACAAAAAACTGTTCTCTTGAGAAAAAAAAACAACACTTTCTCTTCCACTTCTCTTTGTGCCTCGTGGAGTCAACGAAATATACAAACAATTTTTTTTCGAGATCCGCCAGGTCACTCAAGGTCACCACCACAAAATTAGGTCAACACGGGCAAAATTTTACGTAATATACATATATAGCATAGGTGCTATAATGTATCAGAGATTTGTAACAATGAACGATGTACCTTAAAAGTGAAACTGGCTTCTGGAATTTTGTGTGCCTTTAATCATTATGAATGATCGTACCTTTTGAAAAAGAAGTAGGAACAAGGTAACTTCCATTCACATTTGCTTGACAAAGTTGCATTGCATTATTTGCATTGCATTCCTGTCACCAGCATGTATTAATGCAGTAGCATGTGTCATTCACTACAACCTGTCCTTTACCTCACTTTATATACACACCTACTCATCTCTACATTAAATTCAGGTGTTATGCAGCGCAGTCCAGTCCAAGCCAAGTAGTTGATGAAGAAAGGGAAAGGCGACCTTGAGTATTGCACGGATATTCCTAGGATCCTGAACAAAATATGCTATATTTAGAGCCTTGCGTACGTGTGAGTGAAAAAATGGAAATCGCTGATGATAATCGAAGGACCTTGAAATGTTTAATTCGATTTTGGGTACGTGTGCATTGTTGGCTAGCTTTATAATTAATGGTACATGTTATGTTAATGACATGATGATAACTTGATGATATGATTGATTAAGATAGCAATAGTACAAACGTGTAAGCTCTCTGGAGATTTTAGCTAGGAAGTAGTAACAAGCATACAATCATATAGACATATTAGATTAAAACATTAAATGTGATTTATTATAGCTCAGTTTAAATTGGTAAAATGACTTTATTTTATAACATTTTAATAATAATAAAAACGTGAGTAAGCTACACTTTAATTTTTTCATGACAAAGTCCGCTTTTTAAAGAAGAACGTGTAATCCCTGGCTGGTGTAAGAGTGGTGTGTGGCATCAGAGGAATATCCTCCATTTTGTCTGTAGTGGTTATTTCAAAGTTTCTTAAAAGATAAGCCATAATCACCTTCATTTCCACCATTGCAAACTTCAAACCCAGACAGTTCCTTGGTCCAGCCGAGAAAGGAAGGTAAGAATAGGCATGACGCTCTGCTGCCACTTCGGGAAGAAAGCGATCAGGATCAAATTTTAGGGGATCTGGGTAGTACTCTTCACGTCTGTGAAGGACATAGGGACAAACCAGTGCATTCACACCACTTGGAATTATATAAGTTTTCCCGTCGTTTTCTAAAAGTCAAACAGATATTAAATTAAATCCCTTGAAATTTAAGCATGCCTAGAGATTTTAAACTTAAATTGGGAATTTTCCTGTTTAACATACCAACTTTCAGTGGGGTCAGCAATTTTCTTCCAATCACGAACACAGGTGGGAAGAGCCTTAAAGTCTCAAGGATACATCGCTCAAGATATTTTAAATTGGTTTGAACAGTATCATATGTAAGGGCATCATTTTTAAACTGCGTAGGGTCACTATACAATCCATCAACTTCCTGTCTAGCTTCTTCTTGGATCTCCTGATTGAGAGCCAGTGCAAAGCAAAGACAATGAATGGCCCCAGCGCCAGTTTCATGTCCCTGGAAGTTAAAAAAGTCAGTTTCCTTGTTATTTTTAGCTGTTATAATTAATATGACAATTTTAATTAGCGAAAAACTTACACCGAACAGCATTGTATTAATTTCGTCTATAGTCTGCCTTTCATCAACACCCGCATCCAAAAGTTCATCGAGAACGCAACGGAACAATGGCTTGTCTGGAGTTGTGGAAGTGTCGTTTGCTGAATGATTGTCGGCGTCCACTTCCTTTTTCCTCTCTTGTTCTGTCCGCCTTCCTCTGTGTTCCTTAATTCTCTATATTTAATATATTATTCATACTTATAATATTTAATCATAGTATAGTTAATATTGGACTTTAATGTAGCAAAGCTAAACTTCTGAATCTTGTAATTACCCTTCTTGCAAACTCAAACATTTCACTGACTGCTTGATCATTGGGCTTGGACATTGGATGAAACATCCAAATAGGTTTCACGAGAAGCAACGGGTTAAAAATTCGTGTGACCAGTGATTCCTTCCAACTTAAAATTGAAATTACAAACAATAATTGTTTTCTATTCACATAACTTAATATGCCAATATTGTTTTCAAATGAGATTATATATCTGTTCCCATACATGTTAAAGTTGTGATGATATCTTTCAAACTCTTCTAAACTCTCTATATCCTGTCCAGTTAACATCTCTACAAAATACAATTTTAGGTACCAAATGAGCACTTCCATTTGCCAAATTGCCATTTCAATTTTTCATCAAATTTACCATTGATAATTCTAAGAAAAGTTGTATTAATGGGCCCATTAATCGTATGAGGCTTCCCATCAGAAAACAACGTTTCCAACTGTTCCACAAAATTGCGACAATGCTTATTTACCATAGGTAAGTAAGCTTTCAGCGACTGGAAATTCTGGCTCTTCATTAAAGTTTTTCTTTGACCTTGCCAAAATTTGTCTTTGGACACCAGTACCCCGTTGTCAACGAAGGGCTTCATCGGATCGTAAATTATGGGTGCCTTGGTAACATGTCCAAAATCGGAAGACTTCAAGAGAGTTTGGAGAACAGGGCCTGAATTAAAAACTACGAATTTCTGTGCCAATCCCGCTGCCTTAAAAAAATCCCCGTGTTCGTTAGACAACTCCACTGCAACTTTCAACGAGTCTGGCAAAATAAAACATTAAATATTCTTAACTACATGCTTCCTTATTATTTCATAAAATTACATGATGAAATAATAGTTTAATTATTTTACTGGAAAGTGGCAATAGTTGGGGTACAACTCCTAGAATATCGAATGGTGTAGGAATTAAAGGCTTTGGCCCTGGAAGGTCATCAAAACCGAGATATTCCTCTTCACCCTTCTTATTACTCTTATTTCTCTTCGACGCTTTGCTACTTTTGCTGTAATATTGGAGCAGAATAACGAACACCACTGTGAATGTCAAATAGCTACTTGCACCACTAAAAACACCTTTGTGGTTTTGCAAGGACGTCTCCACTTGCCCCTCAGTCCTTCTTTCAGTCTCCATTTTTGTTTAATCAGCAACTAGACTACTAGACTAACAACGACTTGCAATCGTCCAGTCCAGGGAGTCAATTAAGCTAAGGAGATCTCCCGATCTCGTGCTTTTATTGAATTTAGCTTAAACAAATTAGCCAGAATTTTCTTCATATATTACTATTACTATAACAAATACCTATGTACTTCTATAAGTGGTGTTGAAATATTTTCGGCTTTTTTACCCAAAACTTTGTAGTGGAAACATATGATTGACGCATTTAGTAAAAAAGAGCCATGCAAATTAGCAAAAAAACCTATAACAATGTAATTGTAACATGATGATGGCTTAGATATGATCATTACATATTTAGACATTATTATCATCAGATATCATCATCAAATAAACCCGCTGTAATAGCGATCATAACGACGGAGCTGAAACGATTCGATACATGATAATGATTAACATTGTTGT
>JAQFZG010000919.1:0-25339 GCA_034695465.1 Entomobrya nicoleti | reverse complement strand
ACCACGCCACACACACAAAGCGAGAAAAAAAAGATGGAATAAAATGGAACGGACTTTTGATCTCATAGGCCGGCCATGAAGCACGAAGGAGGAATAAGTAAGAATATTATTATAACCATCATGGATGAAGGTAGTCGTAGCAACGGGCTCTTTTCTAGCTTACTTTTTTTCCTTTCTTTTTTCAAAACAAACTTTTTATTCAGAGCATCATCGTATTTTCACTCCTTCCATGGAATGTTGTAGCAAGTCACTTAGACTTTTCGTTTTCATTCAACCACCATTGTATACTGGGTATGTACTTTTTTGTAACAGTAAGTTGAACTGTGGAACTTACACAAGTGAATTACCAAGTGAGTGGAAGAGAGTGAAGAAATCGCTAGATATTATGCACCATCACATCACCCTTTATGTGTAGGGACCACTGGTCGACACAGAGCAGTGAACCATGCAAGCAAATGCCAAGTCTTGGTGTTTGGAGTGCTAAAGGAAAAAAGGGCTTATTCTATTGCTTTATTTTTCTTGATTTGGGTTCAATTTCATGACATCTTGACGACGCCACTGCTTTACATTACATTTATTATAAATATATATGCACGTGTATTTCAACTTTGTAAATTATAACGAGCTTCTCTGTTTGTTAGAAATAGAATAATATTTAGGCTATTTTTCTTGTGTATTAACTACATTCACTATAAAAATACATTACATTGTATAAAATTTAAAGGGGAATATTTATAGGATTAGCCTCACGGTCACCAAATGTACAACCTTATACAAACGTGCATATGTAAACAGGAGGAGGAAAAAGAAGAATAGCAAGAAAATGGCATTAAAGAAAGGAGCAATGTGACTGCGAAAATGTACGTATCATTTTTTGTAGTCCTACTTCTTCTACGTCTTCTCATGGACTGTGAAAAAAGGGAGAGAGAGAGGGAGAGTTGGAATGAGAGTACGACAGAGCGAGAGAGAGAGACGTAGAAGGATAAAGAAACGACTTGTAAGATGGATGAGTGCGCATAAAAGTTTTACTTAAAGGGAAAACCTCTATCGTGAATACACTTTTGTCTAAAAAACATATAAACTCTGTTCTAAAAATTAAAGTAGAATACAAAATTATTTTACAATACTTATAATGCAAATATTACACAGAATAAAATAAGCTCTTGAAAATATATATCATGCTTGTTGTACTTTCATTTTGGAACAGGTCGTTTTTAGTATTTTCAACTCATTTGATATAAAGGACGGATGGGTAGTTGCTCCTGCTGTCTTTTCCTTTGCCATTTTTTGAACTCTAGTTATGCCATGTAATAATAAGTTTACGGTGTGTATTTTCTTTGCTAATATTGAACTAGTCTACGTGCTCCTTTCTCTTTCTGTAAATACGTTCAAGTTAGATGTGTGTGTGCGCGCACTAGAATGAGATTTTCTACTTGCTCTTTCATGCTAGCTAAGTGTCGATATAATCCGGATAAGGGCTTCCTTTCCCTTACTAGTGGCCCTTATTATTCTTGTCATAGTTGTATAAAATGGACGCAAATTCACTACGACATATACACTCAAAAAAACAGACATATGAAGTAAAATAGGATAGCATAAAAAGGTCAGAGTTGCGTATACACAAGGAAGGAAATGGAATAAAAAGAAAAATAAGAATTATACATAAAATGTGTGGAGTATTTCGTCTTTTGCACGTACTTTGCTAAGAAAAGCATAGTCAAGTTAAAAGTCTCTGCGAGGAGAAAAGATGAAAGAAAAGTATTGTGAGAGGCAGGCCTTTTATATAAGTTCAGTATAATCAGTATATATACAGAATGGCACTATGCCTTACACTATTTTATACAATATACTTAGGATAAAAACGAGAGAGAGAGAGAGAGTGGGAGAGAGAGCAAGATAAATATGGAGGACTAAAAGTTATGTGCCAACTAATGAACGAACGACCAACATTTTTCCTTCTGTCTACCTTCTAAATTTGATATACATAAAAGCATTGTTCAGAAGAAATGTGAACTATTTTGGCCACCTACCTCATGTCAGATGTAGAAGGGGGAAAACATTTGATTTTTTCAGCAAACATTTCATATAAATCATACGAATTTTATTCATGAAGGATTCCCAAAGAATGCTAATAAATTGTAATCAATTAATCAATGAGCAAAAAGGAAGGCCAAAAGTTAAATAAAAAATGGTAGTTTATTAAGGTCTACTTGGGATCGTTATTTTTTAATATTTCAATACCTACACATTCAGATGAATGCATATTAACCAAACATGTATTTTGCTACCATTTATTAAAATAAGAAAAAAACGTGTTGTAACATTGCATATTTAGTTGCCATTAAACTCACATCAGTTTTTGTATATGGAAAGCATCACTCCAATTTAACGATTCATAATTTTAAAATACTGCCAAAAACACATGCGTTTTACTTTTTCAAGAAAAGAAAAACTTGCTTGCAAAAACGCTACAAAGCGTTTGTTGATGAATACATCAGTTTATAAGATCATTAATAATTTTCGATTTTTTGACAATATTTTCAATGAAAATGTCACTTATGACAGCTTTAGATCGGCACGGTACGATGCAATCGAATTCTTGTTAGTAAAGTTCAACGTTCATCAAATGTTATGAATACTCGATTTCATTTTCGCTAGAAATGTTTTTTTGGCAGTGAAATTTTAAGAGTTGATTTTCTCATAATAGTTTCTGTAAAGTAATGTGACTCATTATTCCCATTTTTTGAAAACCAAACAAAACATTAAAGTTGAAAGTCAAGCTTGTGAAACTTAACAACGAAGAAAGTCATATAATGTAAATTCTGGATGATTATAATTATTAGATATGAAACGAATAACATTTCCTTGGAACAGCACTGTGTAGTGTCCCTCAAGCAGCTTAGTGTCAACTTTCTAGGAGTTTTTTTGATTAGCTATCTAGGTTGGATTCCGAAATGACTCTTGAGGGACTCATTTCTCCTAACTGCGATGAAGAGTATATCACCAACCGCACAAGCTCTCATACATATATATACGCGCGTGCAAACTACCACCGAATTTCCAGTTTCACGTGAAGTAATGTTGCTTACTTAAGACAAGGATACACAGAAAAAAAGGAAAAGTAATCTAGGAACACTTTCCTTTTTTTCTTATTTCTACTGTACCTTAACTTTTGGCTGGTGAAATGTTAAAAATAAAGCAGTTGCTTTCTGACTTGACGTGTGGGGCATTCGCAGACTGTTTTCCCGGAAATGGGAAATTGTAAAGTAGAACAAAAATGGCAAGCATCTGTCAAGTGTGAGAAGGGAAAGTGGTTGAAATGGGCTACTTAATAAACAGTTAGAAAGTAGGTTTAGCAGAGCAGTGTACATTCCCCGCCATCCATCCCCCACACACCATATCATCATCATTATCTGCATCCTCTTCTTTACTACTTTCTTTCTGGTAAATGACTTAACTAACGCAAACTGATTAGTTACATGAGAAGAAGCTCTTTTTTCGTAACTTTACTCTCTCCTGACGAGAAGAAAGCTATTTTGTAACTATCACAATCAAACCAGGTTTTCTCTCTCTCTGCCTTTTGTTTACTTTATTATTTTACATATCTTGCGAACACACGCTCTTGCTCTTGACCACAAACAATCTTTATGGAAGACAGCAAATAAATACTTTCACTCTGACACACGTATATTTATATATAGGATAAATTACGTTTCTTGTTGAGTGAACGACAAAGAGAAATATAATAACAGTTTGTACAAGGTGCTCAAATCTTAATGCTTGTATGTTATATTGATACCGATATCTTCCTGCCAACCAACCACCACCATCATCACACCACAAGCTTTCAAGTAGACATGCTTGAGTGACTTAAATGAGAGGCTCTTGTTTAATAATATAATACCAAGTAAAGTAAAATAGAGTACCTATGTGTGTCTCAAGCACACACGTACTCCGGCACTCTCTCTCTCTCTCTCTCTTTCTCTCATCTTCGCTGAAACTATTCTTTTTTGCCAAGTTTTGAACAAGTCTTGGAAATTGCTCATCATGTACATTATACAACGGTTTGTGTATATACATACTGAAATGGATTACTAGAGAAAGTAAACCATGCAACCGCAGATGGATTTTAACTTTCAAGCTTCTAGAAAATGACCATATTTTCTCACTTTCACAGAGGGCACTTTACTCAAAAGGCAAAAGTGGGTAATGAGATGCATGATTTCAGTGAAGAGAGAAAAAGCATAGGAGAAGTAGAAGAAGGAAGGAAAACTATTAAAGCCACACAAGTGTCTTCTTCTTCGTCTTCACGAGTCTTCTTTTACACAATTTTCAGTTTCCTCTCTTTTCCCCTCCAAATCTCCTCCTCTACATAATATTCTCTCTCGGAATGTGTGCCATACTTCCATTAATGTCCTTATTATGTATGTACGACAATATCACTTTCAAGAATGTGTGCTTGATTTCCCATCCGTAATGAGATGATTATGCTTTCATCCATAAGTTTTCTTTCTCGACCGGTATTAACAGCAGAAAAATCGACAAAGGGGTATTACCATAGTCCATCGACAACCTATCTAAATATACACATATCTCTCTACGTGTGCTTAAAACATGTCATACTGAATATATTTTATTATCTCGTTCCATATAAAAATATTTTCTCCGTGTGGCAGTCCTTCCACTTTATTTTTGGAAGAATGGCTTGAGCTGTGTATGGTTAACTTATCATGAGTACAATAGATCAAATCATGTGAGTTTCAATTCAACCAGTTCGGAGAGTTAGCTTTGAACTTGTGTGTGTGCAAATTATATGATTTCTGAACCGAACTGTAGCTCACGATTAGTTTAACTACAAGTTCTATTTATCAGTAAGCTTTTTAATTTTATCCGCGACGAACTGGTTATCATATAAGTAATGATAATGTACATTATATTATGGTCATATTAAGTATGCCTATTAAAGAACAAAATCATTTTACCGGTGAAACCAGACCAAACCACCATTATGGCATCCTCGTCTGTGCTCACTAGATTACGTGCTTATGCCATTCACCTCGTTATATACACACTTGTATATAATATCTATATGTGCATCTGTGCCTTAATTTTGATCCGCGAACCGAAAGGAAGTAAGTATGGGTTTTGTCAGGAGGACTTTACCATTATATTCATTCATTTTAAGTTTTTACTTATGAATATGTATGTTATTCAATCTAACTTGTTATAAGAGAACACTTCGCTGTCAAGGTCTGTTCCAACTCAGTTTTCTATTTCCTTTGCTACTTTACAAATACGTGCCTAACACATTTTAGAAGAAAGGACGACGGATAAAGGGTTAATACATATAGTTTTTCTCATTGTGAAGTAAGGTACTCTTAATAAGATAACATATACACACATTATATGGAAAAGGAAAATATGGAAAGTAGTGGGAATAGAGAAAAGTTTGTGTTGGACAGAAACAAGATTTTAGGGACAATGCAAAAGACACACAAACAGATAGTGGCTGCAGAAGAGTAGCAGTGACGTTTTATATTCCTCAACTCTCAAGACGACGACTTCCATCTTTCAGCTACAGTATCCAGATTGTATGATATAAGCACAGAAGATAGTTAGCATTGTAATGAAAGATGAGAGTGAGGGAAGGGAAAACCCTGAGAAGCATAATAGTAAAAAGAGAAGACAGACAGTGAAAACCAAGAAGGAGACCAAACACGCTTTCTCTCAAACTCACTCTCTCTGGTGAGAGGAGGCAATGCCAACATGCGAAACTATAAAAAGGCATACTTTTTTCAAACTTGGTGTAGTGCTACCGCCGCGCCGCGGTGAAAGATTCTCTTTCTTGTGTATAGTCGTCGCATTTGCGTAGGTATAACATTTTCTTAGATAGGTTATATACTACTATAGGATAGCAGACAACCTCTCTCTTTTGTACACATTACTAATCTTTTCACTATATGGATTAATTAACTTTTTAGTGAAAGCAGTTCCTTTCCAGGCAGTTAGTCTCTCACTAATACACACACACACACATACATACACAAAATTTCAGTTTGTGTGTGCCAACCTTTCTTATACAAATATTTTTACTGTATTCACTTAATATTTTTTATGTGTAAATTTCGTGTGCATCAGCATGATATAATGCTTTTTATATAAATTTTAATGGAAAGGTGGTCTACTAATGGAGAAATACATTTATATTGCGTGGGGAATGACTAAAGTGGGCTAGTGAGAAAGATATAGGAATTTGCTGCAGCTTATCTAAATAACAAGTGAAAAATGGTATAACTAAAAGAGAAGAAGAATAAGAAGAGAGATATGTATTTATACACCAGACAGGGTTAAGTGATTAAGCAACATATGGCCTTCGTGGAAATTGCTAGTTCACAGCTCACCTTCTCCCTTTCCCCTTATCCAAACAGCTTTGGCAAAGAGGCAGTTTTTTTTGTGGGAGTCTAAAATCAACAAGAAATAATTTGCTTTTAGAAAGTCAGCTTGAAAATATCATATCACCATGTTGCGTGTTTTAGTAAAGATAAAAACCAGTAGGAGAGTAATAAGTAGGTTTGAAATATAACTCGGTCATCTTTTCTATTCACTTTCTATTTCAAAAAAAATCATATTTCCTTTGGAATTTTATTGTATTTTGTGGACCTAGTCAAACCTAGTGTGATACGGAATTATCCTTTTGCCTAAGCAATTTTTTAAGCTAGTTGTGTTTTGTAAATCATGTCATAAATGTGATGAGATGTATTCAAACAGAAGAAGAGTAATTCAGCCTTTTTTTATCCCACTGCTGAGATGTGTATAGTCAAAGTCAAAGCAAGCTAGCCTTGTTTACAATGCAGTCACAAGCGCCTTTCTCCGGTCCTCTTGATGATTCTCACACACGGCGCATTCTCACGCTCATCTCGAGTCTAATCTTTCAGCCTACGCTTTTTCTTGTTCTCCTTTTTCTGCACTGAATTGGGTCAGGTCACGAAGTATGAGGAAGAATAAGAGGGCAAAACATTGCCTTAGTTTTTTTTGCACAATGCAAGTTTTTTGTCATGTCTTGTGGCATTACTTTTTAAAGAACGAGGATAGCAACTTTTCCGCTTGGCTTTCTCGTAACAAAAAAAAAAAGAAAACTTTTGTTCAT
Organism: Entomobrya nicoleti; assembly: GCA_034695465.1. NCBI lineage: Eukaryota > Metazoa > Arthropoda > Collembola > Entomobryomorpha > Entomobryidae > Entomobrya > Entomobrya nicoleti. Next base: position 18,192 of record JAQFZG010000919.1, on the reverse strand, counting down.
TCAAAGCTTCCCAAGGTAGCCGTTCACTTGGTCTTTTTAAATGTTCTCTTATATCAGGCTGGTCGCATCATTAACTAAGAAATAATAATAATATGTTGTGCAAGTGAGCAAGTGAGAAATGTACGTTGTTATAAAGAGAAGGAGTGAAAAAAGGAAAAGTGAGTCCCCACAAGAGACTCAACACAAGAGACAAAATTCGAGAAGGAAAATGATGTTATAGCAATCGCTATACATAATATGCACTCTTAATATGTTCTGTCATACTATCTGTTGTTATTTGTGACGGCAAGACAATATCAAAAAGTTGAAAAGCTAGCCAGTAAACATATCTTTGGGGTAGGGAGAGAGAGGAAGCCAAGGACCAAAGAAGTAAAAAAGAACAAGAGACACACTCACAAGAGGATGTGGTCTTGTACGATGTACACAAAATGTACAAAAAAACTTTTCTCTTCTCACACAAGAGTAAAAACTAGCTGGAAGAATTCCTTATTACTCAAATCACTCCCAATTCTGTTGTATATTATTTAACGTCAAAAGCAAGAAGCAGGGAACATAAGCTTCCCAACAAGCGTACAAGAAGGAAAGAAAAAAAGTTAAATGAAACATGGTGAAAGTATACACAGTAAATAATATTATGCAATATGCAAACTATCCAAACATTTTCCTTCCCATTGAAGTATTCCCTGCTCTACTATGAGAAATGATGACCATGTGGAATATAACATAAGCAGAAAAGTATATGTGATGATTATAATAACCATAGTTGAATAGGCCAAGAAAATTTTGTGCCGTTGAGGCGAGGTGCTCTTTTTCTTCCACAAAAACATACCCTACTTGCAAAACGATGCATGCACGTACCACAAAGAAAGAAGTTAAAGAATGTGTGCCGAGAACGAGGCTTCTCCAAAAAACGTGGTCTAATCTGTTACGAAAGCATAAACTCATGATAAAAAAGGAAACTACTAAGAGATCATACACATATATGTATTTTATACATATAAAGGCACTACTCTTTTGAGTATGTATATATTTTTTGGTCCTTGTGTTCAATACTATTCTACTGCCACAAAAATTACCCTATTATGTGATAATAATAATTGCAATAAGCAAGTTTTATAGATGTTTTACCTTCGTTTTCGTTAACAAGAGTGTAAATATATACGACTGCGTATCCTAGAGTATCAACAGTAAATAGCATATAGCATCGAATTTACCATCCATGTTTTTTTTCTAGACGATACGCGACTCGACTGGCTTCGTCTTAAATTGCGACATTCTTCTTACTTCTTGTTGTGTCCCTCGGAGACGGAGACTTTATGATTAGGCCTAAGAGGCATATAAAATTGGAATATAAATTGTATGGCAGTTTTCATGATCCCTAAAGAATACATTTTCTTACATCTTTCCCTGAAAAATAGATGCTATTACTACCTTCTTATGACCATATCAAACGGGTTGTTGATAGGATATGTGTGTGTAGTATACTCATACATATTGATGCATATTTTTGAAGTAATACTTCCCGTCCTGTCGCATTTCTCCACATAGTTTTTTTTGTATACACTACTATTACTCAAGGTAAAACATTCCACACCTACTTGATACACTATCCTGTAATATCATTACTCTAATAACCGTCATAATAAGAGACGTTACTGGGTGGAAGTGCAGGCATTATATAAAGTAGATGTACTGGTGACGATATGGTAGTCCCCTTTTCTCCTTTTTTTTACCGAAAACACACTGTTTTGATCCCCTTTCCCTCCCAGTCAATCTCACTTTTTCATCACACAAGAAAATGCAATTAATGGCAAACTTTATAATTTATTCCTTAACTTTTTCTCTCCTGAATGCAGATTTTTCGGGGAGATTTCTCGGTAGAGAAAAAGAAGCTGTGTACTTTCCTTCCTTGTCTACACTCTCAGCCTACTTTTTCCACAACGTTTCATCAAGATTCCACCAACAACGTTAGAACTACGACTCTGTCGTCGCGTTGCCATGACAATCCCATCATCCTTGTATGTAAACGCGTATATGTGTTTGTGGGGACCGTTAAAAGTGAAATATAGTGTAGTTTTCCATTCAATTTATCATCCAAAACTTTCCACCAAATGAACGCATGTTATCTTCAATGAGCCTACTTATTTCGAGTTCAGTTTCCAGCTTATCTTTATCATTTTGGTTTTGTACCCTTTACATGCAAATTGTAACAGTCTAACAGGTAGGAAAAGATATAGATGTACATATTCTTCCTTCCCTTTATCTTCTTTTTTATCGAAAACGGCTCACGTATTTCCGTACAACTTGTCGTAGTTTATCTAGATTTTTTCCGTACGCGTGCAATTGATCTTCATGTGACATACATACATGTAGCTATAGAAACTTCAAACTATAATTTAGCTATTCGTCCTACATTATATTTTTCTATTTCATCGAATTGTCCAGTGTCTCTGATTTCTTTGTACTACGCAATTGTTTGTGCCAAGGTTAATAAACAGTCATCCTAATATAGTATGTTATCATTAAAATGGGATTAGTTGTGGGAAAACAAGTGGTTATTTTGTTGAGGTGCTAATGACATTTATGACGTAAATAAAACATCAAGCCCTTTCTGGGTTTCCAGTGAGATTATCAATCAAAAATAAACTGAGATAGATATTGTGAGACACGGGATAAAATTCTGACAAGGATGATTATCGGGATGATGAAGGAGGCGGGGGAGAATCTACATAAATTTCACTGGAAACTTTTGATTGCGATTATCGTCCTCTATCTCAGTTGCTTGTCACGACGTAATTTTTTAGACTACTTTTCAAGCTCCAATTTTAATACTTTTGCTTTCGCTGCTGATTACCCACACAGAGACACGAAAAAGTTTCATTTTAGAAATATTATTTCATATCAGATCGGCTAATCCTTCTTGTAGCTCTACAGTGCAAAAGCCTAGTCGGATAAAAATGCACACACGTTTGCACATAGATTGCCACGGGTCAAAAGACTTTTTTTTTTTATATAAATGAACACGATAGTTAAATACATTAAAATACCTAGCTTTTCACAGTTATATATGACCAATCAAAGTAATTGGTGTTACAGGGAGCGTTCATTAGTGGGATCAGCGGAAAGTTAAAGAATAATATGTCAGGAGGAAAACGATTTTTTTGCAACCATTGTGTTCTCTATTAAAATAGTAAAAAAGTGTACAATAATAATATATATATGAACAGCCGGGAAAAATGGTTTCTTGGTGAAAAATAGAAGAAGGAAAAAAACTTGTTCATTCTTCATTAGCCACTTCTCAGTTCTTTCCAAGATGATTTTCATCAAAAAAGTTGAAGGGCCTGAGGAAGGTGAAAATATATAGAAAAAGTTTTCTGTGTAAACTATATGGTATGGTATATAGGATGAGATTCATAACAGGTTTATTTTTTTACGTGGACTGGAAAATATATTATGCATATATCATCCATATATGCATAGGCGCGCGTGAAAGCGGAACACGTTTTTAAATAAACCTTCCTTATAAAGTGTGAAGTAGATGGATATACATACCTAAAGAGTGGGTGGTGAAAACTCTCTTGAAGCGGTTATGATGTTGATGAGTAGTGTGTGTGTGTATATTAAGTTGTGATATAAGAAGGACGACAAAGTTTTGATGTGACACAAAGGAAGATGATGATGAGAAAAAAGATGAAAATGAAAATTTTCTACGTACCTTCTAAAAAGATTTCCCAAGGTGTGTATATGCATAAATATTACGCAGTTAACACATTCTTGTTGGCTGTGTGTGTGTTATGTCGACTTGTGAGACACGTGAGAATTATTCTGTGAGTGCGTAAAAAAATGTGAACTTATTCATTGCAAGCCGTCGTCCTTTCTGTCACTACTAGTTATTATTGCTAAAGTTGTCCTCTATTACTTTGGTACTGGCAAGGAAAGGGTTTCTGTGTAGAAACGCAAAATGGAGGGTTGACTTTTTACTTGTAATTTCCTCAAGAAGAAAAAAAATAAGTGTAGTTGGAAATGAAGTAATCTAACAATGAACTCACGAAAGATTGTATTTTAATTGCACGTGCCTAGGAATTGTAGAAAAGGAAGAAAAAAGAGAATTAATTCAATGTAAGGCGGGGCTGGGATAGAACTGTGGTATCAAACTAATAAAAAATTCTTTTTACGAAATATAAAGTTTTTAAAAACTGTCACGTCTCTACGCACATGTGTTGCAGCTACAGCACACAGACATGATATATTCAGGGAATAAAATTTTGACCAGCTCTCTAGTGTTTCGTAATTCACTTTTCCCCTTCAAAAAAAACTATCCGGAATGATACACAGTTTCTTGACTTGCTATATAATTTGTAAAGATCACAACTTTTGAACTTATTCAAGCCACGAGCATAAAAATTCGATAACCGGAAACAATTTGAATAAGTAATAAAAATATACCTTGGAGAATTTGTGAATATATTTGCTTGCCACGCACAGATTTTAACCTTTAAAAAAATCATGATGTGTTTGTGTGACTATCTGTGTCCATAATAAATTACAACGGAATGTTACGTTACAACTAGATATGGTGTGTTGCAAAACCAATAAATAATTCACATTTTTTTGTTACATTACCCAACAGCGACTTCGCCTTGTGTTGTATTTTATTCATAGATTTCATGTAAAGAAAAAAAAATGGCACGAGGTTTTTCATTTATATACCACTCCACTTGGATGATGTTGTAACCGTCGTGGGTCACGTGGATGATGATCACATATTGCAAAATTGCTATCATCATAGTATAATTAGAATTCGCGAAGTACAAAGTCATGACATTGTAATATCTGATAGTTCCTATAAATCCACTAGGGCTTATTATTACATGTATGCACATCCATAGGTAAATATAATATCACGTCAGTTCCCCCGGTAGTAGTAGGTAGCTACTAGTGAAGAAACTCGATGGATTTAAATCAAAGAGAATACATGTACAACCTTCATCATGATGAATAAGTGTCAAGGCTGATTTCAAGTTTTCTTACTATATCTCCTCATGGTCATGGTAGACATGAAAATAGGAAAAGGCGGTTCTCCATCACTGAGATATTGATTTAACTTTTGAAAATGTTGTGATGAAGTTAACTGTATAAGAGGATAGGTTTTGACATGACATTTCATCTGAAATGCCATTCTCATCCGAATCGCAAAAACCCGAGTCCGTAGTATCACACTTCCACTCGCTCCTGCTTTTCCTACTACTATATATTCTTTAGTGTGAGTTCAATCATCCGTTTGACTTTTTCTGACACAAAGGTTGTTCTCTTTGGAAAAAAGAATTCAATATGTACGTATATACATACTAGTTACATACAAAGGTATACATTCATGTATGGAATGTCATGTTCAACAGAACATGGAACTTTTTGTCATCATCAGATTCAAGTGTACTTTTTTTTCTATGTGCGTGTGCTCTTGCCTTCAAACCCACTGATCCAGTTCATCATAGCAAATTTCTAGTAAAAGGCATTTGTGTAGGTTGAGTGAAAGGAAAGAGCTAAACCAGAAATCTTCTCTTCAGTTTATTTCTATCGTCGCCTTCGTCGTCGTCCTCGACATCATCATCGTCACGATCAGTGCCACCAAAATAGACCTACTTTTCATCTTCCTTTTCATGTAACAAGCTCTTCTTCTTCTTTTTCTGTCTTTCTCTCTCGTCGTCTCGTCTTTCTCACTGCCACACTGCTGTGTATTACTTATTCTGGTAGTACACTTGAGTGTCGTGATGCTGTAATGTAATAAAAAATGCGAGTGACGAATGGAGGGAGCAGGGCTCGCCATAAAATTTCAATGAGCGGAACACCGGCTGACACAAACTCTCTTTCTCCTTCACAAGCTAGCTTTTCTCCTTTGAATATGCAACGGGAAAGGAATACATATCTAAAAAGTCATTTTACAAGACTACACAAAATGCATACATTTACATATAACCTTAAAAAGATTATTTCCACTCAACCTGCCAAAGTCCACACATGCATTCACAGGGTATGGCCCAAGTGGAATCACAGGTCAAAAAATAAGATATAGCGTGTACACGTTAAAGTGTAGTGTACATGCAACGTATGACGTATGAGAGCGCTTTCATCATCAACACAAAAAAAGAAGACACACAGGAAGGGAAAACTGTGCCACATACAAAACGTAATTTCCCATTTTATTACAGATCAACGTAATCTGGAAGGGAATATGAAAAAGTGGTTGTAAGAAAAAAAAATACACGGAATATACTTTCATCTCACACTTGATGTCTCTCTGCTTTTCATATAATGTGACTGACTTTTTGTTTCTTTAACAGAATTCTGTGGAAAAAAAAGATGAAATTTCTATCTTCAATATACATACATATATGACGCGTTATGCCGTAAACTGACTGAGGTGTGAGGTTTATGGTGGATTGAATTGAGAACGGTGGTGGGAGAGGTGGCAATACAATTTTCGTCTTGGTATAGTAATTGCTGTTGTCAGAAGCAAGTCTGTTCTTTAGTATAAAATTCAGGGAAAATCATGACGTAAAGTCAAGTCAGTACCTTGAATGGATGAAAAGAAGTGAAAAATGTAGAGCACAGTGATATACTTTTAGCTTTGCTCTATTTTTTTGGGAGATTCTTCCTTCTATACTCATTTTTACTCATTCCCATTCAATCTTTTTTTGCTCTCATTTTTGCTTTTTTCGTTCCTAGAAAAAAAGATCTAGAAAAATGGTGAAAGGAGAATAAGAATGATGTGATGATACAGCGGCAATCTTTAAATCCACCTTAGCCCATGTGTCGTTTATCTTTCTTGGTGAAAATGAAAAAAAAAGAAACTAGAAGATGAATAATATGCTTACAGGAAATGTCGCTGGGATCACATTCTCACAGCAAATTAAACTTTTCTCATTTTTTTGTGTCTCCAGGTATCTTTCTTTGTTGTTGCTTTACTTGTCATGTTTGAAGAAATAAGTAGTGGTAAAAAAACAAGAAGTAAGAGAAGTAGCGAAAAAAGTGTGCAAAGTATGAAATATTATAGTTTCACCAAATAAACAAGTTTACTTGTTTCAGGATGAACTTGATGAATAAACTGTACACAGTATCACGCAACATTTTTGTCAGCAATAAAAAAAGGAACGAAAAAGTTGATGTAGCTTTAGAAGAATTATTTTTTTGTTACTTGAGTTACAACGGTGATTTTTTATGTAATAAAGTACACCATATCATCTTCCACGCAGTTTTTGGAAATCAAGAATTTAAGTTTCTGTAAAACACAAGCACGCACATTTCTGTTGCATCGTCTTCCTTCAGTGCCATTACACAATTTAAAAAATAGAAATAACTTGCGCTAGTTGTTTAACAGCAGATGAAGCATTTCTCGAATAAACATATATGATGTTTTTTATCCTTTAAAAAAATGAATTCTAAAATTTTCCAACAAAATCATTCCAAGTATTTGACCCCACTCTCTTGTGGTAGTAGCTTTTATGCGCCCGCGGTAAAGGGTTATATTTTCTTTTCTTAGAAAACAGATAAAATGTTTTTCTTCACGCAGAAATCGTAATAATGCGTTGTAGAAATGCACTACAGCCATATCCCATCCCCATTTCCGTTTTTGTTAAAGTAAACACTTTACATAAAGCTTTAAGTATTTTCCACAAAAATATTTACATTTCACAAGAAAACTGACTTCTTTTTATAAAGGCATCGATTTTTCCCACACCGCAAACATTGTAACTTTAATGAATATACACCACCGTACAGTTTCTTTTTTTCATGGACTCTTTACAATTTAAAAAAAGAAAGACGAAGAAATCTAAGCATCTGAAAAAAAAATTCTGGGATAAGGATGATGACATAAGCAGAAGAGAAGTAGAAAAACATTTTTATTTCTGAAAGATAAGAAATAAGTAGAAAAGTAGTAAAAATCCATCTTTATTCATTTTACAGTCTTCACCTTGCTTTATACATATGTAAGTATGCACGTACGTATATATATGCATAAGCCTTAGATCTTTTCTCGGTTTTTATTTCCACTTTCATTTGAGTATTTCAATCCAAAAATGTAAACTCTATAGCATATACCTTCTTCTTTTCCCTTTTATCTTACTCAAGTGGGATGAATTGTAAACTTAAAACAAGAGTGGTTTTGTGGTAAGTAAACTAAATCGAACATCATCATCATCCTCACACAGTCGTCATCCTCTTTTTTCCGATGAAACGTAAAAAAATAAAATGCTGTAACATTGACTTTGTCGGAATGAAAAACCTGTTTTCATTTTCTTTTCTTTTTTTTGTTCAAAAACCCTAAACCTCCTTCTTTCTCTCAAGTGATTTTATTTCCTTGTCTCTCTCTCTCTCATGTCACGTTTAATCTCTTTTATTGATATTGAAAGTATGTGCTGCTGCTGCGTAGGCTGCATTTATTCGTAATGGTTTAGTGGCGACACCTGCCTTGGCAAATTTTTGTTCCATTTTCTCTTTTTTCCACATCCTTTTGGCATTTAAAAAAATCTATCTTTCGGCTTAACTCTGACTTTTTGTAAAGTCATCACATATGTCAAACAAATACTTACACTAACTTTTTAAAACTATTTTCGGTTAGTAACCTAAATAGCTGCTTATAAGATGCATTTTCTTTTTTCTCAAAAAAAATAAGTCAAATATTGTTGATGATTTATTGGTCAGCTTTCCTAGAAAAAAATGTAAAATCCTGTCCAGTTGGCAATTTTTGAACTTTTGAACTGCTACACAGCACCACTACCACCCACTTTATTTCCTATTTAACGCTGGTTCTTAGGTACTTTAGTTTAGGTACGCTTCTGTCTACTTTTTTTCCATTTTCCCTCCTGCCAACACACACACACACTGCAGCTATTCCATTAGAATCTCTGCTGCTGCCACCACATCAGCCACACAGAAAATGACATACAGTTGGAAGCATATGGAGTAGAAAGCAATTTCTATATACATTTGGGTCGTCGTCGCTGCAGACTTTTTTTTTTGAAGAAATATTGATTTGCTTTTGCATTTTCATGGTTTTGGCTTTGTGAGTGGTGTTGAGAGAAGTAGTACAGCAGCAGCATCACCACCGACTTTTCTTTTCATCTTATGTCCTATCTAAGCCAGAAGGTAAAGACGAAAGGCAACTCGGACGAGTTTTTTTCTTTTAGCCTTTCTCGCTGATTTTACAAAAATTTCCATTTTTTTTTCTTTCTCGCTTTGCGAAGGAATATAAGTATGCCACAGAAAGCACAACATAAAAAGTAGGAAAAAGCACTTTGTCTTATTTTTTTAATGCTTCAGGTGTGCTTTGATTACTAACATGTAAAAGGTTACCATCATCATAACCACATATTTTTTGTCAGAAATAACGAAGAAAGAGTAAAAAATAGTTTTACAAAATAAAAGTAATAATATTTCCCTGTATATACCTGTTTGCCTCCTTTGAGACCCTATTCATTTTTATTTCATGTTTCGCAAAATTTGAAGTCGTAACTTCTGATTTTTATCAACAAACAAATCTTGTTTGTTGATGATGCCAAGGTTGAATGTTGAATAAAATACATATCTGAAAATATAATGACTAATTCTTTTTCTGTGGGTTTCTGAATTATTCGTTCATTACCATCTCTTTCTCTATTGAAATAGAACTAAATATTTTCCAAATGAACCATCAAGTCTCAAACTCATATGTTTATACTAGAAATTAGCCAGCACACTAACGCATGCAAATTTTTAGGAAGATACGTTTGTACATTCAACTATGTACTACATTGCCTCATATTTCCCAATTTTACCATTTGGTTCAATCGGGTTCCAATGCCACTACGTACCCAATTTTACCGTTTTGTATCTCAAAGGCATATATTGATAAAAAAGTTTTTATGGGGCCTTATAGTGGGGTCATCGCCATTTAAAAAAATCTTTACTATACAAGAATGTACTTTACTACATGTAAAATACTTTTTGCAAACACATAAAAAATCAGCCAACTTTCTTTGTTTTCATCATGATTAAACCCACTCACCGTGTTTATTACATTTGACCTCACACATATCTGTCTGTCTATCTTACATCAGCAGAACTCTTAACAGAATAACTTCTCAATTATGTACAAAAAGGATTCCCAAACGTTAGTACCTCAAGAAAATTTAACCAAATCCCCTTGAAAAAACTGCAAATGAATATAATAAACGTATTGTTCCTAACCTCAAGTTTTATTTTATTTAAAAGAAAAAAATGGCTACTTCTTCCACATCATTTTTATTACAAATCTTCAAAAATATCCATACTATCGCGTGATTTATGTAAAAGGTACGCATTCCACTTATGATCATGATTATAGCATGGTGGTAACTGCTGAATGCACTGGTATAGTGTGTGGTGTGGTGATGTATAGTGTAAACACCTGTTCTACCTCTACAAAAATAGTTGTGAAAGGGAATAACATCAAGAAATTTTCTTTATAGTAAGTATTCATCCACACTACCACATACACACACATCCTGAACACCATCATCCTCATTCCAGACATTCCACTAGACACTTTCTGCCACATGCTATATTTTTTGATGCAGGTCTATGAAAAGCATATAATGCGTACATACAAATGACACTATTACGATTGTAGTTGATGGTGATGATTATGATATGCGTACAAAAGGTATGTGGCGGTAACTGTTGGAGAAAATTCCACAAAATGAGAAAAACGACATGATTTATTCCCTTGTGTGGTAAATGAATTACTATTCATATGGGAGTACCATATCTTTGCATTAGGAGCAAAGGAACGAGAGAGTATTAAGGTGAGTTAGAACACAGAGTAGAGTTGAGAAAGAGAGAGAGAGAGAGAGCTGCGTGAATAAATGAATGAATGATTGAGTGAGGAATGGGGAATTAGGAAGGTATGTTCAGTCATTCTCTTTGGAACACAACCCATTCTATAAACTACATTTACTTGTCAGTCTTTTCTTTCTTTTTTACTGTTTCTCTCTTCTTCTTTTTTCTTTTCTGGTAATCATATAATCACAAAAATATGTACGATCACTCATTTTTACAAATACAATGCGTTATGCTGCCTTAAATGAGCTCACTCTTTTATACATTTCTCTCTCGAGTTCTTTTCTCACTGAAGTCAGGAGGAAAAAAACTGAACATTTCCCAAAAGCCTCTTCTTGGTGCTCTTTTAGTTGTTGATTCGTTTTTTTTCTTACTGACTTGACTTTCTAGTTTTTTGCTGGGTTTTAATGCCGCTGGTTCAGATGTTCATAAAGATGATGCTGGTGGTTTGCTTTCATACAAACACACATGGTTTTTCCTTAATTGGACTCCTGCTGTCTTCTTTCATCTTGTCTCTTTTCTTCCACTTTTTCATAGAGATTTTTTTTTCTTGACAGAACCCCCCAATTTTTTAAGAATCTTGACTGCATTCATATTTTACATTTATAATTTTTAGATTAATACTGTGTTCAAATTTTCAAAAGCTCGTGCACATGTATACGGTACTTGAGGTTGAAATCGATCCGTTTTCCAGTGAAAATGTTTCATTATCCATTTAGGCAATTCAATCATTTTAAATATATGTATAGTTTTGGGGGGTCTGGTTTAAAACGGTCTCGCGTTTTTTTTCGCCCTCTTGAAAATGCTTTATATTTTTAATAAAGTGCGCTGTACGATGTGATGGTATACGTTATGTGTTGTATAAGCGCTTGTAAGATGAAAGTATGCACTTGACTTGACGACTGACTTTATTTCATTGTAAGATATTCTAAGAGATGGTTATTATTTCATTTGCAAAAAATATTTTGCTCCTTAGCTTGTTTGATGGCATGAGTTATTTATCATTAAAAAAATACATAACACGCCATTTCCAGAAAGTAGACTTCTAGTAGCAACTAACTTGCTAACAAGTCAGTTACTTATTTTCATTTTTAAAGCTTACTAGCTAATGCTTTACCGGACCCAAAAAAATTTACTGGAAAGTATTTTTGTTGTGCCATCAAAAGGTGTTTTTACATTTCACTCGTAATAAAAATGCGACACACAAAAGAAAGCTATTTCTGAGATAGAATCACTCCTCACTCCACTTGTTCAGCCCACTCGACACGCTTCCTTTTCGACATTCTAGAAAAGCCATGACCTTCTTTTCAGGAAAACATGAACAAGATTTGAATTACTCATTTAAAAAACTATTTGTATTGCTTCAACGCTCTTCAATACAGAAAATCATATGCTAAAAATGGTTTTGAGTTGTTTACTTGTAAGCTTTGTTATCAAAAATAAGGCTTAATAAAAAAAAGTCAACAACAAGTTTATTTACTACTTAGCCCAATCTAATGTAATAAGCACTTCAAATGCCAAAAATGGCATTCATCCTTCCTTAATTAAAAAGCAGCTCTTGTAGAGAATAAAAAGTCAAAGAGCCAAATTAATCCATGAATTTTGTACTTTATCAAAGTTACGATCAAAAAATCCTAAAGATTTTCTTTGAACAAAGTCATCAAATCAAGCAAAAATGCTCGTTTTATTCGTCAAGAAAACAAACTGTTATGCTTTTTATTAGCTTTACAAACTCAAATTATCGCGATAAACTGATAAGAAAATCAGAGATTGCGAAATAAATTTGGATGCTGACCTTTAACATTTTTAAAATTCAAGTTTGCACTTCAAAAAAGACAAAACTGATAGGTATGCAAAAAAATGCAAAATTAGGGAAAGCAAATTCAAGTGTAAAATTACAAAAAAACATCTAGTACGTTTATAGCACTGTGTTCATTTTGCACAGCCTCTTGATTTTCTCTCTCCAATTCTTCCTTATTCGTCTGCAAATTGTAGAATTCAAACCAGTCAAGTTATAAATTCAGACGATGCTTCTGCTGGTTCTGCTGTTGCTCTGCTCTGCTCTGCCAATAACAAAGATGAATAATAGAGTGCATGGGGAATAGAGTGCAGTGTGCATTATTAGAATTATTCTAAATACATGTATATGTCATACAGTTCGACTACTGCGAGAAGAGATTTCATTTTCCGTATTTTTTTTCGGGATAGCAGTAGACATGGTTTTATTACACAATCAGTGTGCAACGAACTGGTTGTTTGTGAAAGGACGGATTTCCTGGAATTGAGATTTGTGAAAAAGTTTCTCCTGTTTGGACTTTTGAATGTGTATCCTCTAAGCTAAGCTCCTACACTTCTCTGCTAGTATTGCGTGGCGCGCATAATGCTTAGTCATCATAAAGAAAGAAAAGAAGGTTTTGTTGGTTTTATTTCCATCTTATTTCCAGGAAAGTTCCAGGAGACCAAAGAGATGAGGGTACGTTATTTACAGTGTGAAATTGTGATGCTTCTCTCAATTTTTTTTGTGTTTGTGTGTAAGTGTGTGTATGCCATGGATGCATGCCTGTGTTCTAGTACTCCTGACTCATCTTCCAATATTTTGCCGCTAGTCTCCAAAACATTAAAAAAGGGGGAAAAATATGGAATAATATTTTGTGTGGATAAATTCAAGCAGTAAATGTGATCCTAGAGTGGGAAAATATTGGTGATTCTAATAAAAGTACATATGTACTGCGTACATCAAATGATTGGTATTGCATCAGAAAATGTTATGGTGATACGGAGAAATTACAAAAAAACAGATTTTGAGTTAACGTGAAATTCTGCGTACACTTGGGTGAAAGTTGGAGAAAAGAAAGTAAAATATTGCAGAGTACATGACACATGTACATATATTATCATGGGCTTGTGCACATATATTTGTGTGGCCTAAATTGAGAAATTTGTTGAGAAATATAGTAAATTGAATTTACGGATATATGACAAATGAGGGCATGCTTGTGTAAGAATATATTTTAACAAATAGGCAGGTGTTCTTATGCTAAGAAGAAAACTACAGACGCTTTTGATGGGTTATTTTCTTGGTGATTCTCGTGATTGGCAAAAGGAATATATGGGAAAAGGGTATCAATATTTTTGTTATCGGCAAAAGTTTTTTTTTTCGGAGAACAAACAAGTGTGTGTGAAAACATTCCTTGTTAGTTGATATGATGGAAAAGCCGAAAATGGAGGATGAAAGGCGACTCCTTTTTTCTTTGATCTTAACAAGGAACAAGATTGAAAGGGCATGAATGATGTACATGTATAATAGCTAATATCAGGGTATACACAATGTGGGTGAGAAAAAGAGAGGAAGATGTGTTTACCGTCGTCGTGTGATAGGATGATGATGATTGTTATTGGTATATTATTGGAAGGATACTAGCTGGTTGAGAAAAGGGGAAATGAAATATTAATGCATGTCTACGATAAAGCATGGCATGATGACGTGTTGTGACTTGTGGTGGTGTTGTACGTGTGTCAGGCCTTAGAAATAGAAGGACTGCTGGGAAAATTCAAATGAATGGCAATTGGTGGTGTGGTGCTGGTGAGGTGATTGTGATGATGGAAGTTTGTTCTTTGATGATAGTTTTTGGAGTGATGATGATGATGTGATATGGTGATGGCTTGTCTCTTTCATGGAGCAAGTGTGTTGGATAGCTACCAACGTCATTCATCAGTCAACATCGCTTGAAATTATTACAAAAGAGCTAATCATACTGTAAAATAAGGTATTGTTTAGTGGAATTTCCATAATGAAGCAACTATAAGTATTAATCTGATGCGTTAATCTTCAGGCATAGTATTGTGATGATAAATGTTACAATTATGAACTAATAAACAGTGCAAATGGAACTTAATTGAAAATTAATTTTAAAACATGTCAATACAATGATACAATGAAGGAAGGAAGCAGCAACAGCTGTCTTGTTTGTTTACAATTTTTTTATTATTTTAAAATAATAAATTAGTGTCAATAAATAAGTAAGAAATTACTAAAGTGACCTCATAAGGTCAAGTACATACATAAGTTTGTTTTAAAGTCAAAATTCGCCAGTATACATCAAGTTTTGGAACGCATAACATGGTGGAACATCATCACCACCCAGCTCTAGCCAATAATGTATGGGCTTGTGGCTGGGATCAGCTATAGGTAAATTATTATTTTTAGCTGAATTGGCAAGACTATAAACAAACGTTTAAACAAAAGACAATCCTTACTGCTGTGACCTATTTTTTAACGAGGAATGGCGGACTTGGACGCCGAACCACCTAACATCATAATAAATGAGCTGCTTGCATCTGCCCAACATGCAATCCTGGGCGCAAGGACTGTGGATGAAATTGTGGCTACCTTCTGCAGGGTCTATGATGACGCCATGATCCAGGACGCACAGCAGAAACTCACACGGTTAGGCTACATGGGAAAAAGGTCAGAGCGACGAGGAACGGCAGCTAGAGAGCGAGACATAACTGAAATTGTCAAAAGTATGCAGAAAATTGACTGGATGGGGAAATCTCATAAATTCGCTGCAATTGACCTTGACAAAGTCTGTCGAGTGCCAGCTGGTCTTGGAGATGAGCTAGTACTTCGAACGGAAATACAAGAACTGAAGCTTAAGTTTCAAGATCTAACGTCCACCTTTGAAGAAGTGAAACAACTGTCAGCATCAGTAACCAAATCAGCTGGTGAGGTGGTGTCAGCTATTGGATTGGTCGAGGCACATCCTACCCAACCACTTCAAACAACTTACTCTAAACACCCACCTTTGAACTTGGTTCTGTCACAGAGAGCAGTTAGTGACCCTGATGGGTCCTCTCGACCAGAAACGCCACTCTACTCTCAGATAATGGCAATGAAATACAACCAGCAAGACACTGGAAAAATTCTTCATGAAGAAAAAGCAGACTGGAAAGTGATTTCTCGAAAGAGAAAACCAAAGTCAGAGAAAAAACAAACAGGCATTGTTGGACAGTTAAAAACTTCATCCATACAATCAGCTGAACCTTACAAGCGCCCGCGCAAAGCAATCCTTTTCGTGACGCGATGCAAACCTGACACAACTGAAAATGACCTTGAGAGAGATATTCTTAGCAATATAAGCACGTACAAGCTTGACCAAGTTGAACGAATTACTACAAAATTTGAAACCTATAACTCTTTTAAAGTATCGTTTTTATTGGACGATAACAGTTTATCCAAATTCTTTACCGACACCATGAAACCTGAATTCTGGGGGGATGGAGTTTTGGTTAAACCCTTCTCAATGAGAAGAATCTCAGCTGGGCCTTTCAACAAGCTATGAAGATTGCCACATGGAATGTTAAAAATTTCAAAACTAATGCATCATGGCTATTGTCTATGAAAAGCAACTTTGACATAATCTTATTGCAAGAAACATGGCTCTACTCTTTTGAGGAGCCTATAATAGCAACAATGTTTAACGACTACCACTGTATCACATCATCATCAATGCAAAACCATAAAAACTGCAAAGGACGCCCATATGGTGGAACGGCGATTCTGTTAAAAGAAGAATACAAAAGTAGCCTAATATTAACTGACACAAGTGACCCCCGGTTTCTCGTTATTAAGTTGTCCTCATGTTATGGTGAACTGCTATTAGTAAATGTATATTTACCATGCTATTCTCCGCAAAATGAAGAAATTATTCAAAAGTATTTAATGAAGATTGAGAGAATTGTCGGCCATCATGACGGGCCAATTCTAATTATTGGAGATTACAATATGTCACCAGTGCATAAAACATTTCAACAGCTTCAAAAAATATGCGAAGATAACGATCTAAGCATTGAAGACACAAGATTGTTACCAAATAACACTTTTACATTTTACACCGCTAACTGTCAATCAAAGTCGTGGATTGACCATGTCGTTTCAACTGGCGACTTAATTCACAATATAACTATACCCTATCCGATTACTCCCAGTGATCATATTTTACTGGAAATTGAGATTGCTGACATAATTTCCAAGAATGGTCAGCAGACAAACTTTAAAAGTGTAATAAATAAGAAAATAAAGTGGAACAAGCTTAATGAAGAGCAGCTGCTACACTACCAAGACGCTGTTTGTGGTAAAATGATGAAGAAAAAATGGGAAATCTGTCTGAAAAATAATTGCATCGATCCACATCATTACTCTAGTATTGATACTGTGTTTAATGAGATTTGTGATATTATGCATCAGTCAAGTAGTAAATTTAACCCACCATCGGGGAAAATGAAAGCAAAAAAGCAGATAATTGTTGGTTGGAATGATAATGTTCGTCAACTATATCATGAATACCGAGCAGCTTTTCTACAATGGACTTCATCAGGTAAATGTGACGCAAGCAAATATGAAACTCTTAACAATAAAAGAAAATTATTTAAAGCAGCACTAAAAATGTGCAGGAGGGAGAAAGACAGGCTGCTTAGTGATAACTTGGCGTTATCTCATCGTGGACAAGATTTCAGAAAGTTTTGGTGCTATGTTAAAAGTTGTGATAAAGTGCAAAAACAGTCTCTTCCGACAAAGGTAGATGATGTTACTGGTGAGAAAGATGTGAGTGAGCACTGGGCCGATATTTATAGTAAGCTTTTTAGTACAGCTCAAAGTGATGTTCATGCTGAGTCAGTGAAAAAATATATAGCTAGTGGGGAAAATGACAAAAATATTGTTTTAATAACACCTGAAAATACAATTAGCGCTATTAAGCAATTAAAGAAAAACAAAGCTGTTGGAAGTGACAATTTGCAGGCTGAACACTTTCACTACGCTGGATGGAGCATCATACTTCCTCTGACGAATCTGATGAATTCGATGATCTGTCATAGCTACATTCCTGTCAATCTGATGAAAGTAGTCATTGTTCCAATTTTGAAGAAAAAAGGCGCCGATCCATCTAACAGCATCAATTACCGCCCAATAGCACTAGCAAGTACTTTGTCAAAAATCTTTGAAATGTGTATTTTAAAAATATATGGGCATTATCTGCACACAACAAGCAACCAATTTGGATACAAAAAATCTATGGGGACTGAAATGGCTGTATATTCAGTCAAACAAGTTGCACATTACTACGTTAGGCATAACACACCGGTTTATGCATGTTATCTAGACGCCTCCAAGGCATTCGATCTTGTAAATCACTTTACACTATTGAAAAAGCTATGCGACCGAGGAGTTCCATCATTAGTCGTCAGCCTCTTTCTCTACTGGTTTAGGACCCAATGTTTTGTGGTAAGGTGGGGAGGTACACTGTCAAGGGCGTTTCCGGTTTTGACGTCAGTACG
>JAQFZG010000918.1:0-25344 GCA_034695465.1 Entomobrya nicoleti | reverse complement strand
AACCATATGGGGGACGGGGGATTCAGAAGGGGATGGGGAAATCTATGGGGATGGAGATTCGCAAGGGATTGGGGAATCTTGGGGGTGAACATTCAGAGTGGGTGGGGGAAATCTGGGGGATGTAGGATTCAAAGGGACAGTGGCACCCAAAGTTAGGTAGGGTATCCTGTACTAAACGGATAAAAAAGTGTAACGTAGGGAAAGGGGTCCGATTTTAGCGTTAGGTAGTTATCGAAAACTTAAGTTTTCGGGTGTTCTGCTCGTATAAATATAAGCGACGCCACGACACTTACATACTTGCATTGTGATGCGACTCACGAGAGCAGAAGACAAGTGGAGTTCGACTTTTTTTATTAGCAGCTGCGGCAGCAGTATGTAATGCATGTAGGAAAAGCAGTATGATAGCAATGGATGGTTGGGTGGTGATTCTGGTGATGGCTTAAGTTGAGGGTTTCAACATGGCTGAGTTGGAAGAGAGGAAAAGGAATGGAATGATTTTTGGCTCTTCCGATTTTTTAAAAGAAGCTCTTTTTCCATTTTACTTGTTCACCATTTTTACGCACACCATATCAGGTAAAAAAGAGAAGAAAACACAACGGCAATACGAGATACAAACTTTTGAAGAGGAATGCATGCAAAAAAAATCCAGTATGTGAAAGAAAAATGCTATGAAAACTGAAAATATTTTCAAAAAAATTAACTTCTCTTGAATTTCAGTAGCATTCAAGCCAAGCAGTCTTAAAGGGAATGACAAAAAAAGTAAAGCAAAGGGAAAATTTAGCGAGAATGGCAAGGTTGAATAAACTTGTTTCATATTTTTTATGTATATTTTGTCAAAATTTGAAAAACGGAACGCGTTAGGACCAAGCAAGTTATGAAAGCTGTAAAAAATAGTGAAGTGGTCTTTATGAAATTCATTAATGGGTAAGGCTGGATTTAAAAGAGTATATTTCCCCCTTGTCACGCAAAAAGATATTCTAATGTCGATGACGGTAATAAAATAAATTTAACTTGATGAATGAATACGTTTTTTAAAAGGCGTTCGTACGCGTACACACGAAGACACGGCAATGGTTTCATTAACCTATAAAGCTGAACAAGTGGAAAATAACAACAATAAAGGATGATTGTGACTGTGTAGTTGTAATGGTAATAATAGTAATCAACCATGCGTTCTTCAATGACAGGCAAAGGCAGGCAAAGGAGGAGAGGATGAAAACCGATTGAGTACACCGAAAACTGTGTAACAAAAGAAACTTTCACGTTTTTTTTGCTAAGTAATAAAAATAGCATAACATAAAAACACATGCAAATTATTCCAAAATGTGAAGTTACAACACATGCATATACACCGTACCGTTATTACTTCAGTTTTCGGCAAAATTTTTTTTTGCTAGCCTGACTAAAGTGAACACGTACTTGAAAGTACATGTTTGGTCGTTTTGTGAGTGTAGTAAAAGTCAAGTAACGAAAAAAAGTGTTGCTTTTGTTGTGGCTGTGGTTGTCTTGTCACTGGCATTTTTTTCTATTTGCTTTTATGACGACGACGCTGTACTCGGCTTGGAGCATTGGCTTCTCTATCCGCCTACAATAACTGAATATTGTTACAAGACTGAAAAATTCTTGTGATTATACATTTTTTACGCATGTACATAAAAAGGGATGGATGGGTGCATTATGGAGATTGGAGATTAGACTAAACATAAAGTGAATATGACAAGTTGCAATGCTTCTAAAATGGATTCTTGTTCTAATGAATGTCAAATGCAAATTGTAAGACTTTTGGAGTCTAAAAACTAAAAAACATGTCGGTGACAAAAGTAATGTAACGGTAAGAACACAGGGAGAACTTCTATTTCCTCTATTTTTTACGTTTGAGTTCTCTAGAATTTTGTCGTTTGCCGTAAAAGTGAGATTGTAAACTTTTCCACCAACTCCGCGAACTCACTCATCATTCATCAACAGAAAAATATGAGCATACGTTTGAAAATTGACTTGATGAAGAGGCTCCAGTTTCGTTTTTGACTAGAGGAAAAATGTGAACTGAATATTGCAAAGCAAATAAACGTACGTATATAAGTATGTATATGTATATTTATATTCAACTTGGAAAATAAAAGCATAGTTTATTTATTTTCTTTAGTGTAAAATTAATATGTATGATGGAAACGGAAGCAATATTTTGCAAAGAGATGTGTTGCAAAAAAATACTAAAAGAAGACTGAAACATTGATAACCACTTCATATTTTGGATAATGATGCCTATATCAATTTCACATAAATTTTGAATTTCATATATTTATAAGTACAGTAAAAATACCAGAGGGGTTTAGTAAGCAACTAGAGTAGAGTGTACAGAAATATACAATATTTACAGGAATATGATATATAGGAAGACAAAAGCAGAAAGGAAAAAGAATCGAAGAGAGTGAGTTTGAGTCCAGTACATCATGAACGACGGCATACAACAATCTACCGTGATCTAAAAGATGCGTATCAACAACGTGACTATTTGATCACGGTGGATTCTTTGTAGTTGTATGGGGTGTTATTTTACACAATTTGCACCATTGCCATCATATCAGTTTTACAAAATACATACAAACAATAGTATCTCCCTCTCTGTCTATTCAAACTTTCGAAAAGGTCCAAATAATCAACAATGTCGACTACCAAGGTTTGAAGCTGATGGAACATGGTGGTTTGCCAGTTCGACGAAAAAACACAGGTAATTTTCCCTACGGCGGCGTGTGGCACATAACGTAGCGTAAAAAAAAACTATGCAGTGATGGGACTGATGGGCTTAGAATTATAATATACAATAGCTACTACTATAAAATGGAGTAGACTTTTGTAACCACTGCCGATCAATGTATACTAATTCAATGACAAAGTAACAAAAACAAAAAAATACAGAGGAAAGAATGTACACACTATAAAAACAACTCAACGTGTCATGGTACTCTCTGGTCGGTGATGATGATGATGATGATGACGTTGTCTGTGATAATGTGACTGTTGACTGACAACAACAACACAAGAGGGATATTGAATGGAAGCGCTTTTTAAAATTTATATCTAAAATATTTCAATTTCCTTTCCACATTACCGTTCTGCTGATGCTTCCATGGCATTTACTAAACTTTGAACTAAACACTCTGGAAATCCTTTCTCGCAAACAGGATAACTCTTAAATACCAGACCAGGCCTACAAGCACCTTATCTCAATTTTGCGTTCAATGCTGTTTATGTATGACCGGGTGGTTCATATTTATGAAATAGGTAACACATTCGTACAAATAATTTACTGTCAGCTTGTCACGTTTGATTTGAATGTTTTGATAATGTGTGTATTTTTACTTTAAATAAGGCAATACATTTTAGTTCAACCCATTTTTCTCATCTCATCAATATCATTCGATACTATGCTCACCTAACTGAAGTCAATCCATATGCTTCATCTCATCAATGGTTCATACATATATGTATGTAGTTGACTAATTTTTGAATACGTTAAGTTTCAAGGTAAATAGCAGGGAAACGTATTCTGATACATATCTGATAATGAAAATTTAAATTTATAAATGGTCCCACTACTGTGCAATCTTTTTACTATCCAGTTATTTGACACATCTTTTTTCTAGCTAATTGTAATTCTTGAGAAACAAACGAGGAAATCAGAACGGAAATTATGGTTGACACAAGATACACATGTCATACGTGTATCAAGCCCACGATCAAAATGTTGCAACTCATATTATGCCTCTTCACCTTTTGTTGATAACGATGCGGCGGTAGGTAGTGGTGATATCATGAAAATAAACTTGATCATTTTATTTTACATTGCTGATATTTCGCAGTCAGGCAACTAGAAAGTTTCTTATCCAAATTGGAAATGAAAATTCAGTGGTTTAAAACTTCCAAAATATATACCATACTACTTTACATTTATTCGATTTACCCCTTTAAAATGAATGCATCCATATTTATCTAACTTGTATTGTTAGGATCAAAGCAAAGTCCTTTCAACTAAATATGACTGGATGAATAAAAAGGTATAGTGGCTGCATTGAGCAAAGTTTTTTTGCTACTTCTAATGTCTTAAAACGAAGGACTTGTAAATGAATGCACAAAAAAACAGAAGAATAAGTGAATTAGCATAAACAGTTTTAAATCGTAAAAAACCCGTCTGTTTTGTTAGAGCTGCAAACTAAATAATAAACTTTTTTGCTTCTTTTAGAATAGTGCGCAGTTATTATGTAAGTTTGCATGTATGTATTACTACGATGCAACACAGTAAATTTGACTCATACAACATCGCTAAATGTTTCCATTACAACTTACTCTTCAGGACCGCTGATACAGCGTTTCACTTCCAAAAGCATACATTCCGTCCAACCGATTTGATGCAACTGATGCAAGCAGGTATATTTTAAGTGGAAAGAGATAAAATACCATAAGGTAAACAGGAATAAAGCCATAATTTTTAAAACCACTTGCTCTCCTGGTCACGAAATAGAACGCGTTTTTATTAAAATGTGATCAATAAGTGTAAAATCTCCTGGGACAAGATCCAAGAATGACTCTTGGCAAATGCCATAGCTCGTTTTGCTGAATTTATCTATTTCAATGAGTTACAAAGCAAATGAGTACCAAAGAAGTATTTAACAATTAAATTTTATTCATTCATGACACAGCAGTCCTTCTTTATAGCAGTAGATGCTTGCATTTTCCATTTTGCCTTGAACTACACTCTTGTCTTCACTCTCTGGTTAGCTTGGACTGGTTGCTGTGTAAGCTGCACTGTAGTATAAAAGCATGCGGCCCAAAAATGATGAGACGACTGGAAGTTCAAAAAAAATCTGCTTCATTTCATTTTAACAGAGAATCTATACACTAGTCATCTTTTTTTATCATCATCAACGTGATCACCGTAGTCATGGTCACTGTAACCATCACCACAACTCAAAAACAAATAATATATATGCTTGATGCTGTGTAGTTAGTTCGCATGTACTGCACACAAAGATTTTGATATGCATACATAATAGCAAATTCCATTACATTGCATGAGTTTCAATTGCTCCTGTTGATTTACATTTTACCTTCTACATCATTTTTACCCGTGCATGAAATGAAATAATGATGAAATCGAAGAAATATGGATTCTCCCATTTCTATACATTATAATCCTACAGTTTCAAATTTCAGCTTTTCGTTTTGTTGTTTTAAAAGCTAAAATCTATTTTCAGAAAATAGGCATCTGCTTTGTTTTTAGAACTCAACTACTCAACTAAACATAAAATTAATGTCTAGTGTTGCCGTGAAATAAGTTTTTGTCGTGGATACATAAAAAAAAGTTTCTAGCCGCTTGTACTTGTACACAGCTAACCAGCTTTCCAGCACTCAATTCTGATCTTTCTCCGAAGCATTCCTTTCCTACACTGTCAGCATTTTCCCGGAGGATTATGTTTCAGACTTCCCCAATTCATTTTGTTTAGCAATTTTCGCGTCCTAAACTCTTTCTCTTTTTTTGCAAAGTTTGAAAAAACTGCAGCATTTTATGGTATTCGTCCATAGCATCATGCACCAAGCTTGT
The DNA here is from genome assembly GCA_034695465.1 of Entomobrya nicoleti. Lineage (NCBI taxonomy): Eukaryota > Metazoa > Arthropoda > Collembola > Entomobryomorpha > Entomobryidae > Entomobrya > Entomobrya nicoleti. The sequence goes on along the minus strand of JAQFZG010000918.1, from coordinate 19,745 downwards.
TTTCCCCCAATCACTTGAAAATTATCAAAGTAAAAAGTATTGAAAACATTGCTTGGCTGCAAATGGCATCATCTTTTCTATCTGCATTTAGTTCCCTACCTTACTTGTTTGCACTTTGGCCGATCTTATCTCAATTACCAGCAACAAGGAGAAGAAGAGCTGTAAAACAGACACATTTTAAACTGCATCTTCCCTTTCTTGCTTGTATGAACACTGTATCAATACTGCTACACTGCCAAAAGCAATAGTGCAGTGAACAGTTAGATTTTGTTGACTTTAGTCAATGTTCAATTTTGCAACGCTCAATTTGTAATAAGTAAGGTAGTGATGATGATAACAAGAGAAATATATTATTATGCAAAAGGGGTGTTAGTGAATGGCTGAAAAAGATGTTTTGTTGAATTGGATTAAATTAAAACTGTAACTGGTTGATACCGATACCAACTAAAAAGTCAACCAACCATGATAGTCGTTTGTCCTCAAATATATCAAGGACATTATAAAAAATACCCTTGTTTGGCGTGTATATCTTTGGGGATACTAACGATAAAGCTTGCAATTGATATGATATGGTCATTAGTAAATATCACATCCAATGTAGAGGCGTGTGTAGTACTTTTTCCTTTTCATTTTGGGTATCACTCTAGTGATAATTCTTAGATAACTAAAGAGGAAGTCTTCATGTCTTCATAGAAAATTTTAATGTCACTTTACTTATTTTGAATAGTATAAATCCTTTCCAAATTGAGGACGGAGGTTGATAATAAAATTGATATGATGGTATATACAATACTAAGGATCAACTGAACAATACTGATATAGGTATCTAACATGCGCTATAAGATTAATTACAATCCTAAGTTTTTATATAAGAAGGACAGGTAGGAAGCACACTGGAGTACTAGATAAGAGTTTTACTTCCACAAAGCAACAATTGTTGTTGGTATTTGCTATTTGTTAAGTAGCGACTTTTCTTCATAATATTACTATTGTTATCATCATGTTTTGTTATTTATCAGTCTCCAATCCAAATTTTAAAGAGAATCTCTTCCAATATCAGCCCATGAAGCAAAGCCAGCTAAAGTATTACTTAGATAGTTATTTTTAGTTACTTTTTTAAGCCGCTATACAATGCTCTTCACAACAACAATAATTCCAACTATTCCAAACTTCAATCCTTCCTGCTTAAAAACGATATTTGTTAATTTTAAGGCAACAGAACATAGTTGCTCCCTATTTACTCTTCTCTGTCATCAACTCAAGTTGAAGCAAACGATGCAAGCAATGTTATCAATAAAAGTGTTTTTTTTCACATGTACACACAACTAACTTAAATGTACGTACATACTTCCTACACACACAGCTACAGAGGAAAAATCTAAGCTTCTTTTGCATTCATTTTTAATAATACTTTGTTAAGTACTCTGTCAGCCTTTCATGCATATTTTCGAGAGAGAAAAAATAAAGTAGCAGTGAAGTCGACTATTACCTACTTACATAAGTAATAATACTATTTTGTAGTAGCAGGGAAAGTAGGTGGGTAGTAATATTACTCTTTTATTTGTGAGCACTTCTCACTATAATAATATTGCCGACTTGTGAGTGCTTCTCTTTCTTTCGTTATCATCATCCCCTTCTTCCTACTTTTCCTAAAAAATTTGCTCTTTTTCAAAAAGCCTCCAAGAGAAAAAGGATGTTATCATGATTATGATTAAACAAGAGTCAGAAAGAAAGAGGATATTAGTTTTTTGATATACTCATCAGCATACAGAGAAAAATTCATCATAATCCGTTCACCCTTTCCTACATGTATGCTTGGAAGAGGGCTTCTTCCTTTTCCATAGAAACTTTCCGTTACAGTTGGAATACTTCACAGTATGGTATATGCCTGTCCGCATTGCATGCTGCCATTATAATCATTGTCAAACGTATACACACCAACTCAGTGTCAGTCAGATTCAGAAGAATCAGGAAAAATAGTAAAAAAGGAGAGAAAGGAGCACACAAATAGGTATTTGTAATAGCAAGAGGCATGGTTAATATTCGCAAACTCCGTACATCCAGCTTTCCGCACAGAAACACAAAACAAAAAAGCAAGGAAATGTAGTTGGGCAAAGAAGTATGAAATGAAAAAGAAAAGGATGAAAACGAAAGGAAAAGGGAATTACAAAATAAGACGAAGAATAAAAGGAAAAGAAGAGGCAGTAGGAATACAAACACACATGCTCACACAAGGAGTCATAGTCATTCAGTGTGCAAAGGATTACATCATCCAACTGAAAATGTTGTGAGGGTTGTGTTGGGAAAGAGGGAGAGGTGAGGAGTACTTATAATAATAGTCCGTGGCATTTGTTTCCAACTTCTTTTCGTCGTGGCAAAGGATAACATAACAGAAGAAATGGTTACCTTGACAATGCTCGAGGTAACATGCTCGCTATAATAGGCCTTCACAACATTATTGTATACAACAAGTAAGACGGCTGAAAGAAACCTTCTTCTTTTTCTCTATGAAAGCGTCGTTTCTCTCGTATCGTATCCTCGTTCGCTCCCCTGCCTGACCATATATATTTTTTAGATGCATTAGCAGTAGAATTACTAGAGGAAATAGGAAGCGACGTTATTATTAACATTATTATTATTAATATTAATAACATTGTTATTGTTATTATTCCAACGATGCTTCTCTGTGCTTTTTTTATTTCATATCCTGTTTTCATTCAACTTCACTTACACCCAAGCGAAAAGCTGTCCGTCCGTTCTCCATGGGCCTCCTTGTACTCCTTCAAGCATGTTTACAGAACCAGACCTGATTTTGGTTTTTGGATTCTAATCAAAGTGAACTTTAGTAGTTTTACTTTATTTCTTTCAGGGACATCCTCTAAAGTACTTGTTACCCTTTGTCTTGTTCATTTTATATATATCATATTCTGCAAAATTATAATATGCACCAAAATTAATGTAACACGGTGTGCTGGATGCTTCCATTTTCTTCATTATCTAGTGCTTGATTTCGTTTCACGTCATTTTAAAAACAATACAAAAATTATAATTCCGTTTACTAAGCACCCAAATCAGACCCAATCTATGTCTAAATCCAAATTCTGTTGTAGCAAATGATACTGTTTGTCAAATGTACGTTGTGGCATCGAGAGATGCTTCCTGTGTTTTTTTGTATGCTTGTTTGGTAATGACTAATTTCTTTGTTATTAAGCCCATTAACATTTTTGATAAAAATTATCATTCTTTTAATTACTCCTCTGGAAGCCAAATAAATACAGAATGTGTTTCACTAACCAACGTCCTTGGTATTTTTATATGATAAGTATGATAACATTTTTTTAGCAAGTACTGTTTTGAGCTGTAAAGTGCTATGATATAATGTCACCTAACACCACGTTCCACTGTAATCATAATTTTTAGAAGTTATTCATCATGCACTTGTGAGTTGATTAAATATGTATGCATGCTTGATTCCAAGTTTCCTTGACTCAACTTAACATGATAATATATAATAATTAGTGAAATTTGCATAAAGGTAATATGAGTTACTTGTTTGTCATATGAAAGGGTTGGATTTTATGCGTATTTTATCATTATTATTATAGTCCATAGTTTATACACTTGTGAGAAACATAGTTAGAGATAATATTTTACACATACTTACAAAATTAATAATAATGTTAGATTAATGAAGAATTTGTTTTTCATTTCTCCTCTCTTGCCATCATAATAGATTTTTATTTCAACTTTTGAAATTCTTCAAAGATCTCTCCAGGGCCAAAAACAAATAACAAGCCGCAGTTGCATTAGAAGCGGAATAGAATATCTTATCACAATTTATGTTATGATGGTGCATATTATGTAGTATGACGTTTGTTTTTTGCATCATGATGACGGATGATGTTAAAATGGGAATGCATTAAAAATGGAAATGCACATTATAAAGCAAAACTAATAATACTAAAGCTAGCTCTAGAAAAACAACTACAGTAGCCGCACTAACAACTCTACACTTGTTTTACTTTTTGCTGTGATTTTTTTTCGAGGATGAGACCAAAAGTGCTCACTTTTCCCATAAATATTGTTTACATTGAAAAGACACGTCTATTACACATAAAAACGTATAATATGCAAAATGCAGACATACTAGCACTACATTCCACAAAATAATATGCAAAAATAACAGAGAAAATAAAAAAAATCGTGCATGCCAGCCAACCATTTAATTTTTTTCCTCAGTTGAACTTATTTTTTCTCATTTTTTCTACCAAGAAAAAGTATTATTATTATGCTATCATCATTATTTACACTGACTTTTAAGAAAAAAAATGAAAAAAATACGTAATGGAATCACCTCAACTTCTCAACTCTTTCAACTCTCTTTTGTCCTTTTCCCCATTTATTTTTCCATTTCACCTAATTGAATTAAATGTTGGAGGAGACTCGCACTTGACTTGGTCATCTATCTCCACACCATGCATGCATACATATATGCATGTATGTATATTATTATGAATGGCATGGTTGCCTATTATCATATCTCTTTATCATCAGTATTCCCATTCTTTTGTTCATCTTTATCATACATTTTTCAAAAAATTATTACATTCTACAAAGAGCAGAACACAACATGGATATCATCTCATCACGTGTTCTTCCTGTTTTCTTGTGTGCATAAAATTTATTTGCTAATGCATTGTCATGGCAACTCTTCTCTCTCTTATACCACTGCCCGGTAATATTTTAGCATGGGCATTTAAGTGTGATAATGGCGATGATGATAGGTGATAGTGAGGGTAACTGCGGTGGTGGTTGATAGAATGGGTTAAATAATGCAATGTTTTACGCATAACATAACATTACGTTATTATTGTTGTTCGTTTTTCTCATAATATGGACCATTCTTCATTCGTTTTTTTTCTCTCTCTCTTCTTCTTCTCTCTTTGTCTCTCTCCATTTCTGTTCTATTATGACTCGGCACATATTGCAAGCGACGGTGGACGTAACCATGACGACGAAAACGATGATGATGATAATGGTGTGGTGGTGGTTTGGTTTTTCTGTTCGTTTCGTCGTGGATCACGATATAATATTGTTGTTCAGGGTGGTGATGATGATGATGATTTTGGTGGTACTCGTTCAAGTTGGTACCTTCCATTTTGTATGCGAGCTGTGGTGCTTTTACTACCTTCCATCCCTTTCTTCTCTCAACTTGGGCTTCGTCCACTGCCACCACCATCATGTATACCATTATGTTATACAACATACACCATAAAAACCTCTTTTTCTACATACTCTCAGCTCACTCATTCTGATATGAATGTATACAGGCGAGAGAGAAATACAGATATTACTGCTAGTTTATAGCACTTTGGCCTGCCTGCCTGGTTGAACATTTTTTTGAACGGCAAAACCAAGCCAACAACGTCTGTGATGTTGGATGTGAAGAAGAAGATGATAATACATAGAGTCTAGAGTTGGGTACACACACAAAAGAGAGAAGAAAAAACTGTTTCTTTCTTTCTGCTTTTTATTATTTTATATCCCATTTTGGATCATGTAACTTTGACTTGTCTTGGGATTGTTGTTTTCTGCATTTTGCAGTGGTAGAGTCAATCAGAGTAGTAGTAGCTGGGTCGGTCGACTCGGCGGTAGAAAAACGTGTAATATCTTCAATTTGGTGAGGCTACACAGTACAATTCTCTTTCTATGTAAGTGCATGTATAATTATCATTATGATCATCGCCACCACCACCATCACCTAACTTTGTAACACGTAAGATGCTACAAGAGTTTTGCCTTTCCTTGGCTTTTGCCTGCCTGCATCATCATCATGCGTTTCATCGTCATTATCATCATCCACCACATTCTCATTTTATAATGCATGTATTACATTCAAACTTAGACTTGTTCAATGTTCTCAATATTTTTATATATTTTTTCGTTCAAAAGCTGTTCAGTTAGGTATGTTGGAATGTAAAAAAATCACATAAAGCTTGACTTTCTACTACTAGTAGTTGTAGTAGCCAGCAGCAAGCACCGCTTCTTCACCGATCTGATCACCACGACAACGAAAATGATGATCATGAGACTTCCTGCCTATCTATCTAAAAAAGAGCTTTACCATTTAGCAAACTCAACAAGCAAACACCAAAAACGCATCATCATGTACCACAAAATCTAGTCATATTTTTCCTATCATCTTATCATCTCATACGTAATACTATCATTCTCATCAACCTCATATTATCATCCTTCATTCCATCCCTGTTCCTCTTTTCAATTCTTATTTTTTTTACTTCAAAAAATTGTACTTCTGGCAGTGGCAGACACACATACACCAGAATCAGTTTTCATTATATCCCCATTCATCATCCTCATGATTATGTTATAAAAGCTTGCTTTTTTACTTTTAAAACTAGTATACAAGTTGAGATGTATGTATTACAACGTTTTTTTCTCTCTTTATGCAATACCTAGATGTATATATTGTTATTATTACAATTATTATTATCATTATTATTATTGTTATTACCATATAATACTATTATTAATATTATTGTTATTATTATTATTACATTATATATACGTAATATATTCCTGTTTCGCCAATGCCGCCTCTCCTTCCTATACTGATATGATGCCCTTCTCTCTACAACACTACAAGTCTCTCTACTTTTTCCCTACTTCCAAACATACACATGCACTCTTCTCCCTCTCTCTCTCTACTTGTTTGTGTGTCTCTCATGTTCATGTTTACGACGAAAAAAGATGCAAGCTTTTACTTTGCTGTATGTACGACGACAAATGGTATTTGAGAGAGGAAGCGAGTAGTATGGTTTGGTTGTAGGGATGTGTGGAAATTCGTGATGATGGTATTGTGCCGAGTGGAGAGTGTCGTCTTCGTCTTCTTATTTTCCACCACCACCACCACCGCACCATGCAATGCATGATACCACATAAAATGCTACATCATACCCACACCATGCCTTTGTCGTGCCCTGCATGCCAAACCCAGATCATCCTTTGAAGAATCTTCTGTTATTATGATGACGATGATGATGTGGCTCGCTTGCTCTGCTATGTCGTTTCGTTTCCTTTTTTCTCTTTGGCAAATAAAACAGTTACGATGAAAAAAAGAAGTAAGTTGCATGTCCTACTACAAATCACATACTTTGAAGAAAAAAAAATTCCCAAGAAATGCATATTATATTACTTACACTACTGACTGTAGTAGTAAAATAAATTTACACAAATTTTCACATAATGGGCAAATATATATATGGATTTGTTTGTTTCCAACGAAATTTAAAATTTATTTGAAGTCACTGTTGTTTGATCAAATTATATAAAGTGAAGAGAAACGGAGGCAGTCTTGCTATTATGATTACACAAATCTTTAAAAAGGGTTTCTTATTGAATGGCTTTTGTAAGTAGAAAAGTGTAAAGTTGGGAAAGGGCCATGGAATGCGTGGTAAACAAAAAAAAGAACATCGGCCTGCCGGATATTCTGGTTTTAAGAAAGACAGTATTTATTTTTGCAAAGACGATGATCATATCTTAATGCTTAGCATTACAGTTTTTGTATGTAGTTTTCTTTTTTTTATTGAAAATAGTACCATAATGTTAATTCAGTAGTAGTACACGAATGAGTGAATGTGTATACATGCGTATTTTTTCTGTTTTTATTGTAATTTTATTATGCAACTTGAAGAAATATATACATCTAATGTATAATGTTTATATGCTTGTTGTAGTCGAGAGTTTGAATGTCCTGAGGTTTTTTGTGCGTCTGCAATTTCGTGTGCCTGTTTGTCTGGTCTGGTATCCTGCTTAATTTTATTTATTTTCCCTTCTTTTTTCTGTATTCATAAAACTGTTGTCATTGTCATCAGCATCACAGCATTATCATCCTCACTGTTTTGTATTCGGCTCTGACAGCGTCACGTTATGTTGATCAATGTTTTGGTGTTTTTTTATATGCAGCTTTATCTATTACGCCCACCTCCATCAAACGCCCTTATAGAGAAAAAGGTGCATTGGAATTAATGAATGGCTCGTGTTCTCTGGTTGTTTTGGTGGAACCATTGGGGAATTGAAGAGAAAAATAACTCTACTTTTACTCCGTTGTTGTTATTCTTTAGTTTCTTTGCACTCTGGTTGTCTCTAAACCAAAGTCAGCTAAACCAACAGAGTAAAGGGATATGTGTGTGTTTCCGCAAAAGTTGCAGACATTTTGACCATCCAAGTGAAATTCGCCCCAAGCTTTATGCACGATGTTTTGGAATCGGAATCCTAAAACTGTCATACTTTAAGTAAATGATGATGACACATTATACCTTTCGAAATCCTGAGAAGATTAAATAATGTAGAGACAAGTTGAGTATACATAAAATGCTGCACGGAAAGGTTAGATTGATGGATGACACCGCGTCGAAAATAGTCCCTCAGAAAGAAATTCTCGTGTGCTCTTTCTTTTTCATTGCAAAATCTTATCCAAAGTTATAGTATCAATAAACATTTTGCCAACTAGTCACCATATTTGTGTAATACGCTCCATCTAAAAAAAACCTCATTTTGTTTACCCAAGTGTCATCTTATCACCTTTTCATTTTCACATATGCTGATCTTTTACATATTGTATTATTGAACAAGTTTTGATATTATGAGTTATGTGCTTTGTGCTGTATCTTGTGTTCGGTCACTACTACTACACACTAAATTGGCTCGGCTCATTCTCAGATCGTACGGTATATTGTGTTACTCATTGGCGACAGTCTACCTTCAACCCACAACACAAGATTACTGAGAATCTCCCAGTGAAAAAAGAAACATCAAAGGATATAAGATACCTACCTATCATGTCACCATTTTTGCAATTTTCTCTTAGACTTACGTTAGCCCACTTGTGACTTGGTCTGGCTGGAATCTCCTTTGATTTAGTGTAGAGAAGAAACCAGGATGAATTCCGGACTTTTGTCTAGCTTGAATTCTGAAGTTACCAAAATATTACCATTTTAATAATATCCTCAATCAACAACATCAAAGCTTTCTTTTTCCTTTTTATTATCATAAATTATTTTTAGCAGAAATGGATTAGAAACAGAAATTTATTTATCTGATGACTGTGGTAATTTTGCAAAGATTTTTTTTCATCCCCGCCTAGATGTAATTTTCTTTTATTTTGAACTTTTTTATCAGAAAATATTGAACTGAGTCATTATTATAGCAGTCAGTGATCATAATGCGAATTTTTTTATAACTCATAAATTGCTTAGATTTACCTTCTGCTGTCTGTCGTCAACTTTATTGCACTACATCAATGCAAAATAAGTATTTTACTTAATAAGTATGTGCACATCGCACATGCTTTGCAAAAACTATTTTTTTTCTGTTCTTTCATAGTTTTAACCAGACATTAGTAGCAGTGCACACCTTTTACACGATGGCGTTGCAGTAGTGAAGGTCAAAAATACCTAAAAAAAACCACGACACACACTCAAGCATGCGAACAAATACAAAATGTAACAAAATATAGCGTTGCTTGAGCGTAATAAGAAACTAAGGTGAGTCATCATAAAAATGCTGATGGATGGATGGATACTTTAGTGTGTTCACTGTGCACTGTGCGTTGTTCCCTGTACTGTACGTTTTACAATCATAACTCGTAAATGTGTTATGCTAATTTTGTTGACAGCAAAATTCTGCAAATAGTTAAGCTTATGTTTTATTGTTAAATCAGCAGCTTTTTACACAGTTCATTTAGCAAGAAGGTATCAACTGTTCAAAACTGACTGGGAGAAGAGAGAGACGTGCAGAAGAGCCCATAATAATTACGCATGCATTATTTCCTGAGGATTTTTCGTAGAGTTGAATATAGAAAATAATGCAGAGGAGAGGTATATTGTGCAACAGACAATGACAGAGAAGACAGAAACAAAAAAGGAGTAAGGACATTGACAAAGAAAGATAATGATCAAGGATATGATATATTGTGCTGCTTATTTTTATTGTTGAGGAGGTGAAATGGATTTACGAAAGAGCTGGTGCACTGCACAGGGAGAGAGAGGAAGCCTTAAAACTTTGAAAAACAATTTTAGCACCCATAATTGCCATAGGTATGAAGGCGATAAATGCAAGCAGACTGCCGGTTTCAATTTCCCGACAGAGTACGAAAATAACACGCATGCATTACTTTTATGACTAATGGCTCTCATTATTATCGTCATAGCCATCTGTATGGCCGCATCATCTGAAAGTACTCAACCCAGCTCAGCAGTAACCAGTTGGCAGATTGTATTTTGATGCAAGATTTCAGCTGCTGTTTTTTTTGTTCACAATGCGAATATTTCACTTCATATCGGGCTTCGTCAAAAGATTTTTTTAAAGCAGTCTCATGATTACAAAATTTGCAAAGTGCAAACAAAAAAGAAGATTTTTGTCTCATCATCATCCCTTCTACCAACTCATCTCAATGAAAACCTTAACGATTTTTTTTCTATGTCATTGCGATCAACAAAATTTTACGCAGTAAGCATAGCAAATGAACAGCACAGCAGAAAACGAACCTGGTCGTGATGGGAATGGAAAGAAATATTAAAGCATGCATAGGGAAAACGAAGAAAATAGAGAACACACCCAATAATATTATGCACGATTAAGTGAGAGACTTTTTCTGTTGTCCATCTCGCCTTAGCTTAGTCTTCTCAAAACTCTGCTCTGGTTTTGGTTTAATGGCCCATCGTCATTATTATCATCACGACCACGTCATGAAGCTTACACAAAAATGTACATGTGTTAGTTAGTTATTGGTATGATATCCGTCGCCGTACTGTTTGTTGTGTACGTTGTTACGTTATGTTTGTATGGCGTCTAAAGTAGTGCATTGCATTTTATATAGAGTATCTCAGAAGAGAAGAAATACTTTTACTACTTACTATGCAATATAAATGCGCATGAAATTTCACATTTCTATGCTATTTGTGTGTATTTATGTACGTACGAACACATATAAAGTTGGAAGTTGCACAAACATAAAAAGGAAGGGTTCATTTTCAATGAGGGTCCAAAGCTTCTGTGAATATTACTTTCCTGTACATTGAAGACACGCAGAGTGTGAACATCCCCGAAAGAGACTGGTGTGGGGTTATTGATGATGATAAACATTTTGTTATATTACTGTAAAAAGAAGATGTTCCATAAAAATAATTTAATACATATGCATAATTTAAAATACTACCACGGATATTAGGAAAGATGGTGCTTCAGTTTAAACGAATTTTACGTCGCTGAAAACTTGAGAAATCCTAGAGTGTCCTTTAAAACAAACCATTATGTGATTGCATAATGGTTCTACCTTCATTAGCATTTGTGTCTCCGAAGACGATTACATTAATAAAAATAAGTTGCATTCGCATACCGTAATGGATTTAAGAGAAGTTGAGTCAAGGATAAAGCTTTCAGACAGACAGACAAACTGTTATACAAACGCCAATGAAATGTTTTTCGCACCGTACTAAAATGAATAAAGTGAACTTGATGATGTTGTGTAAGTTGAGTGTAGACACATAGCATAAAATGCAAAAGTAGAGGCAAGGTTATTTTTTACGTACAGTAGTAGCTACACATACTACATGAATGGTTAGATGACTGGAGTGAAGAGAGATCCTTTATCGCAAAAAAAGAAGCGTAGCATGTATGCAGTAGGTATGTAGGTATGAATTGAATTCAAGTTGGGTTTTTCTAAAAGAAAGAAAAACGAAGGCGAACAGAGAGTGAGCGAGGAATAAACGAATGACTTCGTTGCTTGTTTGGTAGTGATGGTGGTGGTGGATGGATGGATGAGGATATGGGTAGATGGATAAAGTGCATTGCTTTTTATTTGAGAATGGAAGGAATGCAAATGGAAGAAGAAGAAGGGAAGGGAGAAAAAGCCTGAAAATCCAAGCACACTAAAGAGCAGCAGCAGTCGAGATGTACTTTTCTTCTGATTTTGATGCGATGATGATATAGTTATTATTTAGAACAAGAATTAAAAGAAGAATGAACGTGAAATGATTTTTTTGTGCATTTACATTTCACGCTATTTTCGCATGCATTCATACATGCATTCCATTTCTGTCTCATTTTCATATGCATTGCATACACAGAAAAAAACATGAACCATAAATTGTTAAAATTGTGTGACAACTTGTATTAAAAAATAAGCGGAGAAAATGTTGGTATCACGTTTGATATCTGTGTAAAACATGAAAGCCGTCAAAACAAAATATTTGGGATTTGGCTTCGCAGAAGAAGTTATGAGCATATGGGGTATGGAAAATTGATGGATGTGAATAATGTGACATAAAATAAAAAGTAAATTCACGTGACTGTGGAGTCACACTTCCAAAATAATTCAAAGTGACATTTTGTTTAAATAGGAAATCGTATCAATCGTGTGTCTAACAGAACTTATTTGGGAAAGTGCAAATATTATAAAATAAAATACATGTGTGTACTGTAATACTGTACATAGCTATTAGCTAAAACAAACAAAAATTTAAGTATTCTCTGACAAAATCACAATCTTGGACAGACACATAATAGAACGCACAATGCTACTAATACATATAATCGTATGTTTGCAGTGCGGTAATTTTGCAGCGTAGCAGTAATAACAGTAAAACACAAAAAGCATAAGCTTTATGGAGCACTACAGAAGCAGTTGCTACAGTGCTTCGTTATATTTTGTTATCTCTGTTTTTTGTATGATTATGTAACTAATCATTTGCCATTAATATAATTCTTTGCTTCTGCAAACAGCAAATTGAACTTTCTCAAGGTCTCTGGTTGACTCGGCAAATTAAAGCGGATTGAAAATGGAAGTTATTAGGCTTAGTATAACTTGAAAAACGATGATTATGATTACGAAGTTGATATTTATGACCGGCTATTATTAAAAACTGTTATGTGAGCATTGACACTGTAGTGTAAATGAGAAACAAAGGAATTGAAATTAATTATTATTACAACTTCCCATCACTGTCATCATCATATCCATAACACATTAGGAAACGTTAATCATATCATAACTAAACTAATGTAAGTACTTGATGACGTCATTGAAAATTAAAAATATATTGCGGTAGATTATATGGGTGCAGAAGTTCATCTGTTCAAAATGATGATTTGCAAGCTGCAAGGTGATTAGGAATGTAAAACGGATACAGTAGTACCCCAATTCACTACAGCTCAGCACAACTACTGGGGCAATCCCATCGCATCGTCCAGTCAGGATATGTTTTGCACAAGAGTTTAATGCGACTTCCAGACAAACAGACACACTGATACAACGCAATCTCAACATCTCACATCACAAACACATACTGAATACTTAGTTCGGTAAAATAGGATGAATTTTTGGAAAAACTATTTTATAGCTTGTCTCCATAGCAACGACATTTGACTGCTATTGATATACTACATGCACTGAAGAAAATAAATATACCTAGTCATTATGCATACGAATATTTATGAGAAATATGAAAAGCTTTTTATTTCAGCTAACGACTCCCGCTGTTTATGATAAGAAATTAAACTCGAATGTCTTTTTATTTCGTTCATCGTTTCATTTTACAATTTTATTATCAATCAACTTGACTCACAGTAAAAAAAAAATGTTAAAATTATTTTCCTTTTTATCATGATCGTTTTTTCTTTAAAAATAACGAAGTTAAAACCACATCAATGTGTTCCACATGCCCATCGTATCAGTTAGGAGTACGTGTGGGGCAATACTTGAATTTACAGACTTTATTCAGTCAGTCTGTTAGACCATTCGATCATAATACAATTATCGTGTATTGTCAACCAGTTAACTCCGATCGTTTAAGTATTTGAATAAAACAAGTGAATCTTGGTTATTCGTTGGAAAGTTAACAGCTCATTCGAAAGCTACATATTATATGGTTTAGGTATTCAAGAAATGTGTGTATATATGCCTTCAATTTAAAATATGCAAAAAGTGAAACAGAGCTATGCGTTCTCATATTGTAGCAATGAAGACCTTAGTACAATAGATTATCAATTATCAAAAATGTTGACAATTTGACAATTTTTACCTTTACAATCAATACAACACCTAACTACCATACCATATGACAAGGTAAGTGCTATCAGTTTTTCAAGATTCAACTGCTGGAACAAATCTTTCATCGTTCCATTGCTGCATCACTATATTTGAATCTTTAAACTTATGTGAAGCAAAAAATCAAGGAACTCTTACGTTACTCCTTGTATGTACATTTGGTTTATTTGGCATTTAAAAATATTTTTCATCTGCCAATAACAATGTTCAAAACGATTAGCCAGCATTTTGCAATCAATTTGTGGAATGACCACGAAAAGAAATGGTTCCACGCTACAAAAAACATTCAACTAATCGTAAGGCTATTTATCATAAGCATAACCATGTAGTTTTAGGTTCAGTCTCGTCACCCATTTTTGTGCATTTTGTTGTGACAGTCCATAGTTTAAATTTTCTTCGTCCCAACATAGTACAGTCCTGATATTTGCCATTAATTCAACTATAAACACATTATCTGTAAACTAACTGATTGTGAATGAACAATGTGACCTACCAAGCTCGAGTAAAAACATTGAATAAATTACCCCGAGCAAAAAATAACTGATGGCAGTAATAAGCCTCGTGTTGGTGATAATGAGCGAGTTTTGTGATAAATTTGGACGATTTCACTGAAAACTACACTTTCTTCCAGTTTGAAAAAAATATATCCAGAGATGATGTAACTTGTCTTTACTTAATCATTCAGGCTTAAAACATTGAAAAGGTTACTTGTTTATGAAAGCTCTTGAATACTTAATGTTATTTATGTCACAATGACCCTACATTAAAGATGATAATAATAAACCAAACTACGTTTTATGAAAGGGGGCATTTTGAAATTCTCCATTTACCACTTAAGAACACCTTTCCTCTATTCTCCAAACCTTTAGGGTAGTTTATGTAAAAAGTGAATGATGACTGAAAGCAATAGTTCCTTTTATGAGATTGTGTTCTTAAATAAGTGTTTTATAAAGCAGTGTGCAAATAGTTACCCTGAAAGTAAAACGCTATATCATGGTATTCGGTTACTTAAATACTTTTTGTTGATTCTCACTTTACGACATATCGAATATTAAATTTTGTTAAATATTTTGATGAATTCTAGCTCAAGAAATGCTTATCTTAGGTAAAACCTTTCAGTTAGACGTTTTGTTTTCCAACCTTGTGAATATTTACGTCTTTAAAATAATAGACATGTAATTCTATATTTATACACCAGCTATTGTGAAATGTCTTATTGACTATCCGCAATCGACAAAATTTTAAGTGCGTCAAGGTATTATTAAATAAAAATCTTCGTCCTTTTCTATGTTGCAACTTCCTATTTATTAATATTTCGTCTTATTGTTAGTAGCGTGCATATATCGGTATATGAGTATGTATTCTTCTCTGTCACCCACTCTCAATTTTCACGCACATGACACACGCTTGGATATTCATGACAAACGCCATTCCGATATATATTTTTACATCATTATAAGTTCATTACGCTATATTATTACTGAAAAAAAAAGACGTTTTCCTTTATGAAAAATTGATTACATTATACATATAGATTAGATATATACAATATACTTATCTTATTACCACCGTAAAGGTTTACTGGAAATTTCTCGTTTTTTATGCATGTATATATATTACTATTTGTATTGATTCTGGTTGTGGTGACATTGGCATAATAATCATTTTTATCGTGAATTATGGTAATAGCAATAATAACAAATCAGGCATCATATAAGACCAGACTGATTTATTTTGCCTTTTTACCATGCATGCCTGTCATATCAAACTCAAATCAAATGAAAAATGTCAATGAACATGGAAGAAATATGGAGAATGAATAAATTTTTCTGCAAAGAAAATTTACCTCCTGTCTTGTCTTGCTACTATCAACTCTACATTGTACTTGTTTATATGGGTAGCTCATCAAATCAATGCATGTTTTTGTTTTAACAAAATATCAATTTCTTGATCTTTCTTTTGTGATTTTGAATTGGAAACACGACGAATCATTATGATATGACGTTTTAGTAGCTATATTCACTATGTTTGTGTCCCAATCTCAAAATATTATCTTCACATGCCTGTATCCTTGCCTTCATGGGACGCGTGCTTGCATAATGGATAAATAATTCCATCCATACAACCATCCCCCCAAAAAAAGTGTATCAAGTTATGTTTGTTGCTGTGTGTGAGAGCATTTCTTATCAAACATTTCCACTGGCTGGCATAAACTGACTTGAGTGCTGCTTCTTTGCTTACACCTTTCTTTATTCCAAGCTGTTTTGTAACTCTTTTTTGGAAAAAAATCAAGCTTTATTCAGAAGGTTTTTTTCTCATGGCTTCTCTGTTTTCTTCTGTTTGCAGCAGTAGAAACGCTATAGCAGCAGTGACTGGTGTTCTTTTTCTCTCATCTGCTGCAAACATTCTACGTAAATTTCCCACTAGCAAAGCGTTAGTAAATACAAGTAAGTAATATGTTGCATGCAACTAAGCTATAGAAGTAAACTAGAAAACCCTTCCAGTCCACCAGAGCTTGAGCGACGCAAAGCAAACGCAAACAGTAGAGAATGAGAAGAAGCCAATAGCAAAAATAGCACAATGACTACAACTACTTTTCTACCATCACCACAACTACTAAACTTTGTACAACAAGTTTAACAGACAAAACAAACAGTAAAATGTTTAGTTTAGTGGTGGTAGTAGATAGATAACCAGCCTATAATATTATAAAATTGTATGACAATAATGTTAGTATAGTAGCAGTAGTAGTAGAAGAGAAACAGCTATGATAGTTATATTAGTGATCATGATATATCGTGATGATATGGTAAGCAATACGTAAGCTTTTGCTTTGCTTTGTGTAGTTCTCATTTGGTTGACAAAGCTTTTAGCATATAGTATAGTTAACGTTGATACCAGTCATCGTCATGATAGTCACCTATGTTCTCTTCAAATACACAAAAAATATAGATGATGGAAATAAAACAATGAAAAAATATTCATATTCCCAACGAGTTAAAAACTTGAAAAAAAGATTTTATTGATCCGAACCCGAACACAAAAATACACGTACATACATACATTCCTTAAGAACAGTGGATATACATTATTTCAAGAGAAAGCACGCAAAATGACAATATTTACGTATATATGGTTTTGTCGTTCGTAACTAATGTAGTTAGTCATACAAGTACAGAAAGGTAGAATTACTGCCAAAACTTGTGGCACTGGTTTTCGTCTTGCTATATGGGAGTATTGGTTATTTGGATGTATGTATGTTTCCTGTTTGTGAATAATTAAGTAATAACATTGAAATGTAATTAATTACGACTGCAAAAAAGCATTTTCATCTCCTTTTGACATTTTCCACCTTTTCCAGGCTACCAGCTAGCGAAAATGATTCGTTTGGTAGTCAACCTGAAATGTATGAAGTGAAAAGTAGTGTTTCTGCGTTTCACGGAGCATGATGATTTGATGAGAATTCAAGATGATAACGATGAATATAGGTACTCTGCTCGAGTCTCCAGCATGATTACATTTTAGAGATGTTTTTAAACATCATTTTCAGAATATTTAATTACGATGGCCCTGTCCCACTAACAGTTTTTATTACTTGTTCGCTTCTTTGATTCTTCTTCCGTATATAAAGAGAACTAATTCTACTACTGCTGCTGCTACATGTACATGTGTAAACTTCTGCGTTACAAAACCAAATTAAACTGGACAGGTAGTCATACATTGACATGAAAAGCCATGCTTTTTTCGTTTTTTTCTGTTTCCTCTTCTTACCTCTCTCCATCCATCCGTAATGACGTTGATGTTGCTGTTAAAAACCCGAGCGAGGATATACGGTAGGCTTGAACAAAAAGAGCAAAACTAAATCGCAGCACATCACGGACTACATTTTTACTATTATCATTGTCCTGTAAGAGTTGTTGATGCTGCAGTTCTTTTCATCTCATTCATCTGAGGATTTCTTGGAATCTATTATTATTTTTATGCTATGAAAGTCATGTCATAATCAATTTTCATTTTTTTATCTATTGAGCTTGCGCACCTACACACATATAATACCTCCACAACATCAAAATAATGTGTAAAATCGTCATCCAATCATATAAAAGCCCTTGGCGTAAAATTTGCCTCTTTTTTCCAGAAAGACACACAAAAACAACCAACTCCAAACGTAACTCATACGCTTATGCCTCTACTAATACTCTCCTCACTATGATCATGATCATCATCCTCAATGAAACATTATTGCTGCTTCTTTTGTGTTGTTTTACTATTAACTAATTTCCCATTATGAAATAATAAGCTCAGCAGCAACAGTAGCTCTAATTTGCCCACAATAATATACTTTTTGTTTATCTACATATCTCTCTATGTTGCCACTTCCAAACGCCTATCTCTCTCTCTACGTCTATTACATCCATCCACGTTCATCTACACACCTACGGCGACCTAATTTCCTTGCCGTATTTCCTTTCCGTATTCATCAGCATCAACAGATAAATTCACCATCACATCACCCACCACCGCCACACACTCCATACATTCTAGAAAGCACCTCCTCGCGAGTTGCAATTTCTTTTTCTCTCCCTCTGTCGCCATGTTTCTCCTTGAGCGAGCGGAGAGTGAGATTTCCGTGAAAACTGCTTTTTAATACTTCATTCCATACTTTCATACATACACTTTTAGTACCATTCCATACATTCACTCCAGTCAGCAGCATGAGCATGACAGTTAATCTCATTATTTCCTATTCACCGAAGAAAATTCCCCTTCTTCAATTCCACCTGACTGACTACTCGTCCGTTTCCTCTCTCTCTCTCTCTCTCGTTGGTTGCCTATGTCGTTCTTAGTACAGATGTACCTTCAACCCAGCCAACAGCCTCTCATGGTTTCTCCTGGTTCTATTCTAACCGTGTGTATGTACATCGATCTGTATACTACATGTAGGATTTTAAAAAAAATCAATGGATGTTCAAGTTATAGATGCAATGTGATGTTTACTTTATCAAAGCCATACCTACTTATAACATCAAAAACACAAAAATATGCTGTTTTCTAATCTAAAGTTATTTGGATGGAGAAATGATGTGGAAATGATAACGATGATGGTTCTGGCTACACACTTCTCATTCTTTTCTAGTATTAATCATCTGGATGATTATTAGTTTTTACTACAAAACTAAATGAATACAAACGAAATCGTATAATTTCACTTGATCTAAAATCCAATTAAGTATTCTAAATTCACAAAATATTTTGGTCAACGCTCAACCACCACCAGCAAAACAAATACTAGTAAGAGCAAGCAAGCATACTTGTTAGAAAAACACAATCAGACAGTCACTAAGTCACAAGGCCATTTCATCTGGCATTTCAGTCTCAAACCCAAGGATTAAACATCATCGTCAAGTCTACTATGTAAATAACTTGAACTAAAGTAAACACGAAAACAATGGAGATATTTTTTGAACTTTATTTGCTAATAACCAAAAAAAATATTTGACCAACCATTTATATAATTAAATACTACTAACTATAAGGTGCAAAAATTATATAAGACTGATTCCCTCAATGCCTAAGCAACCGTGAAAACAAGGAAAACTTAAACGTTTCAAAAATG
>JAQFZG010000917.1:0-25347 GCA_034695465.1 Entomobrya nicoleti | reverse complement strand
ATACTTAATAATTTTTGGTGGAGTGTATGACGTATATGTATATTCGGGGGCTGACAAGAAGGGCATATCGCATTACATCTTGATTAATGTGTGTATTTTTAGAAAATTTACTATAAAATTAGAACTATCGCAAGTTATTTGTAAATATTTAATTTTCTAATTAATATTTTAGTTGGTCATCAAATAATCATTCGACTATTCCTGGAAAGCCAATTCCCCTATTCCCCTTGTCTCTCTTTAAAACTATCTTACAAGTTTATTTACTTGTGTTTGTGCTAGATCATCATGTCATGTACAAAATGAAATCCATTATTATCTTTTATCCAGATTCCTTACGAAACTCAGAAAAGTATGATAAATAGATTGCTTATTTCACCGTTTAATCCAATTTGTGGCAGAGAGAAAGAGCAAAACATGAGAATTAGAGTGCCACTTTCTTGCCATTTTTTAATAAAACCAAAAAAAGATCCTATCAAATAAAGTTACAAGTGCTACTTAATTTTTTTTGCATATCTTTTTTGATGAAAGTAGGTTGAAAATATATACAAATATATTAACTTGTTTGTCGAATGTCGAAAGTTTATCTTTTTCATCCAATATTTGCATTTTCCTTCCTTTGCAAAATAAATAGTCAACTCTTAATCTAAACATTAAAATATTCCTATTTCTACTCATAAAACATTTAAAGCTATTTATAATTATTGTTTACATTATAATTAAAAATTAAAATCCAATAAGGGTTTTTAGTATGAACAAGTGTATTGCCATTTTCACTTGCAGCCTTCATTAAAACAACATGAAAAACAATTTACGCTTACTTGACCACCACCATCACCACCGATTCATTGCACATCAATAAAATACAAAGGAATTTCCCTGTTTATTTTTATGTCAATAAATTACATCCATTCAAAATATATATATTGAGGACAGGACAAAGCCTATGAAATAGTTCCTCTTCCTACCCATTTGTACAAGTACCTTACATTTACATACCTGTATATCCATAAAAGTGCGAAATCAACGCCTTTCATCATCCACTCACCCAAAAAAATAAAAGAGAAAGTTTACCTAGTTTCTATGTATAATTTATGTGTTTTACAAATACGTCGCTTCTCCCCCTGCAATTACCCAAAAAATAGCACTTGCTTTAGTACTTTAGCTCTCACTTCTTTTTTCCTACCATTTTTCACATTGACTTGATATTTTAACAGCTACTTGTCCTAAAAAAAAATTTGTGTGGCCCATTCTTATTGACTGACGCAGTAAAAACGAGTTGAACGTCAAACATAAAAATGAAAAAGGAGGAACGAAACGAGAAAAGTATAATAGGTTTTGGCAGAGCCATTTTGCCACCACCACCATTCCTCCACCACCTCCACCTGACCATAAACATTTTCTTTGATGAATTACCATTTCTCTTTATATAAGTTACATTATCACCATGTAAAATATTTATTTCATGCATACCTTATTCTTGTACTGAGGAAGGAAGCGGACACATAGTTGAATATAAAGCAGTTCAATTCAGCTCAGAAAAGAAAAGCTAGGAAAAAGCATGCATAAAAAATTGTTACTATAATTCTCATACAATAATAGGCCATTATAATGCATGTGTATGCTCATGCTCATATATGATGATGGATGATGGATGTGTAGAAAATCAAGTGTGTGTGATATATGGGAAATCGGGAATGTCATGGTTAAAGGGTAATATGCTATATTGGTAAATGGTGTGCACTTTGCCAAAAAAAAAACTCTTTCGTGTTACTATTTGGTTTACTCCGAACCAAAAATGTATTGAATGTTCCATGTCATCATGGCATGTCATAATTGCTAACTCTGAAAGCAAAGCAGTTGTGGATGGTGGAATGGAATGGAGTAGCCGACTGACGACCGACGACGCCACTTAAAAGCATGACTGACTTTGTTGGCATTGGCAAACGACTGACTTGCAAAACTTCTCTTTTGAGTTGACTTACTTTTTTTGTAATGCTGGTAATAATAGCAACAAAAGCAGCTGAAAATAAAATAACCGAAAAAAATTGGTTTCAGAGTTTCGAGAGACAAGTATGTTGCATATGGAGTCTAGTCTGTCATTGTCATCTTCATATGTAATGCAATGTAATATGTAATATAAGTATAAATAATAATATGTGATAGCGAAAGTGAAAAGGGACCATGCGGAAAAAATGTGCGTTGGTTATTTTTCCAAGTAAGATTGCGTTTTGTGAAGAAAATCAATGCAACTTGGAAAAATATATTAGCGGACCAATTTTCTCGATGGTCCCTTTTCTCTTTCGCTATCACATATATTATGCATAAAAATCCTTTTTTTTCTCAAGTATTTATGTAACATAACTTGATATACAATAGAATTTTTTTTTCGAGTGAGTCACACTTAAGCAAAAAAAAGGGAACTCTGATTTATTTTTACAAAGTAGAAAAGCTGATAAAAGAAGAAAGAAGGAGACGGACATCTTTTTATCAAATATTATACAATATGTGTGTAGACACATATAATGGAAATGGACAGACATAACAAAAACAAGAGCATTGTTGAAAGGTGTATCAAAAAAATGCATATATGTGCATGTCATGTGCGTGTGGGTATGCTTTTCTTACTCTTCTTCTCGTCGTCAGGTATTTTTTTTTTATTATGCACTTATTACATTTTATATACAAGGTTTTATAAGGAAAGGGTTAAAACATGTAATATTTTTCGTGTACAGAAATAAAATGAAGTTCACCCACCCACAACATAATACACACTACATATCCACTCTTCAGTCCTCCTGCATGTAATGCAATGTAAGCTGTGTAAATGGAAACAATGCATACAAATTAGTAGAAGAGAAGAGGCTATATCCTTTATTTAAAAAAAGGGTTAAAAGATACAAAAAAGATTCAGTTTAACAGTTACTCAGCAAAAAATTATAATTTTTTAGCAGGAAAAAGTTGAATGGAACTTTTTTGTTTAAAAAATCTGAAAAAGAAAAGCATACTCCAAAAATCCTCCACTTCAGACAACATTGCACTGAAAAACAGCTAGCACAACAATAAAAGTCCAGAGTCCAAAAAAAGAGATGTTAGTACACCTTACTTACATATTACATGCTTGTGGAGTATTGTACTTGAAACTTGACTAGACTGCAGCAAGCAAGCCACAAAAAGCAAAGCTGCATAACATACCATGAGTCGAGTCTACAAGCATTATAATTATGATCGTCATAGAATGAAAATTGATAACAATAAGGATGTATACAACAAAGAAGGTATACCGAAAATAAAAGAGGTCAACCTGTGGTAAAGAAGTGCCAGCTAATTTAAGATTGACTGGATCCGATCCAGCTGCGCCGGAAATGACCAATGAATCATTTTTTTTAAACCACACAATTTAATTGGTCATATTTCAAAAACTGTGGAGTTTTAGACTAAGGTCTCTTGACAAAGTTTAACACAATGATTTAACTAATCGACTAGTGCAATAATTTTTGTTCATTTAAAATGCATGTAACCGTTAATTTCCACCATTACACCGATTTGGTCCAAAATCAATAGGCTTCCTTCCATATTAACCATATGAATCTATAAACTAAGTTTCATGTAAATTGGTTGAACCTGGACCGTGTTTGGACGATAGAGCGCATTCCGACAGACAGACAGACTTTTAATCCCCTTCCATCGAGTGATCGTATAAAGTAACATTTTGGCACTTGAAAAGTAAACTTGATAACAAAAATCATATTTTGCAATGTTCTAAGTATGTATGTTATACATGAATCCACAAAATCCACTGACTCTGTTCTTCTTTTCTTTTCTGTAGCAACGATAAATACCCATGTCACTTTTTTACCCTTAGAACTTTTAGAAGAGTCGAGTGACTTGTAGTTTTATGCAGGCCAGGCCAGGCAGCTCAGTAGTCAAGTCAAGTCATAGTCATGAGGGATAGTGTAGCGAGAAGGTATGCATGTGTATCCCAAGAAAAAAAACACGAAGCAGCTGAAAACCTTTGGCTTGTTGTTCTCTGGCTCTCTGCTGATGATGTAGCCTTTTGCTTTTAACCAAAAAAAAATCCGAAGAAAAGTGTGAAAAAAACATCACTAATCACTCATATTGAAGTTGGAGTGTGGAGGCGAAGGTGGATCTGGATTGGATATTGGATTGGATCAGTATAAAAAAAACGCTGCTTTTTCACTCTCGTTCCTTATTTTGGTTTCGGAGTTCGGAGTTTTGTTGATGTGTCTTGTCCGTCATCAGAGAGCTAGTATAGTAATTAGTATGAAAAGAGAAAAAGTATTTTTTTAAATAAAAAGTTATAATTGTAATTTTAATTGTGTGGAAAAAAATAAAGGTGAAGGTGTGTTTATTTTTTAAATGGTTCGTTTTTTGTGATAAATATATTTAATGGGTAGGTTGGGCTCATTAGTTATTTTTTTTGAGATGAATGAAGTCTCTATCATTTTTCATGGTAATAATGTTGAATGATGATGGTCAATAACAGTTGTGTTGTTTGTTTTGTGGATGGACGGACGGAGAGAGAGAGAAGATGAGGCAAAAAAGGCAAAGCTCTTGAAAATAGTTATCAAGGTTGCCAATCTTGATAAGAGTGTGAAAATCCTTTAAAGTGGATTTTTCAGGTTGGAATATGGAATGGACCTGGTGGGTTGGTTGATATACTGTTTTTGTATGAAAATTTAACAAGTGGTTTTGGTTGGATTTTTTTTGAAGATAAGAGATAATCTTCATTAATCTCTGTCTCAGTGTATTGACCAATAAGCTAGTCAACATGATGAAAAATGATTGATAATTCATATTTGATTTTATTACGGATTTTTTACGTAAATTGTTTGGCTTATTTTTTTTATTGTGGGTATATTTTTTTTTACAGATGAACAGTTAGATGTTGTGAAAGAGGAAATGATGGTGCCACTTTTTCTTCAACAAATGGAAAAGGAAAACAGTGTAGCTATTATGGTGACGCAAACTGTAACGCTGCTACGACCATCGGTGCTACATTTATGGTCAGGGGTATCAGAGTCAGTGTCAATGTCATCGTAGAAAATTTTTAACTGAAAGATTTAACTGCGCAATTTTATTAAACTACA
The DNA here is from genome assembly GCA_034695465.1 of Entomobrya nicoleti. Lineage (NCBI taxonomy): Eukaryota > Metazoa > Arthropoda > Collembola > Entomobryomorpha > Entomobryidae > Entomobrya > Entomobrya nicoleti. The sequence goes on along the minus strand of JAQFZG010000917.1, from coordinate 20,239 downwards.
CTGCTACGATAAAAGAGGCTACCTGGTGGATGATCTTCTTCCTGCGCCGTTATTTCTACAAATGTACCTAAAAAAAGGAAATTCTTCACTGCAATTTTTTTAAAATATAGTTTAAAAGCAATCATAAGTTAGTTATTAAAAGAAAAGTATTACTATTGCAATTAGCTATCCGTGTTAAAACGATAGGTTAGAGAGGAAAAAGTTTTATAGTGAATCAAATCAACAAGCAACGCTACAATTATATATTTTTTTTTGCCCGGTGTCTTCCACGCAAAAAAAAAACATTGAGAGTACTTTGTTGACATTATTTTTGGGAGGTCACCACCTGTACACTGGCCTGGTACAATTGGATCTCAAAGTCAACCATTTAGGGGAAAAAAATATAGAATTTTAATTGGCGAGATGATAAACAGCTGTAGTAAAAAGTAGTTTCTTTTGTAGTACCATTTACAACGAAGTATCTTGCAATATATTAGGAATATAAACACTATGACGTAAGATGTTATCTATTTAATTAGCAGTTTTGTACTAATTGAATTTTTGCAATGCTAGTAATGGGAACAGTTAACTGATTTTTTTGGTGTTATTTTATTTTTTCAGTTTTATGTGGGCATTATGTACATTCCTTTTGGGGGTGATAGTCGGGGTGGGTCTTGTCGCAGCTGGAGCTTGGTATGTCTTGAGCTACTTTTTCCATGATCCCGATAAGACTGGTGCTGGAGGCGAGGGCAGAGAACCGGAACAGCCTACATCAGCAACCTTTCAACTTCCACCGGTGCTTCTTACAAAAATCAGCGATGAGTCTTGCAAGTCGAAGGAGAGTTGTTGGGCTTTTAATTTTGTGTTGTATTTCCTGTTTCGGGAGCTACGCAACTCGGAAGCCATTCGGAGATGGATTCTGAGAAAACTGTCGTTGGAGTTTGAGGAGTTGCTTGCAACGTCTGTGTTGGGCAAGTTCTTTTCAAGCATTACAGTAAGAAGATAAAAAGATAGAAATTTTTGTAGAATTCAATTCATTAATGTTTATTAAAGTAAATGGCTAACTATTGTATATACAAATATATTTTTTTAGATTCAAAATATTGATGTTGGCCAGAACTTTCCAATAATCAACTGGATCAAAACATCCAAAATTGAGTTGCATCCTGTCTTCAAAAATATATCAACTTTGGATATTTTAGTCGATCTTGATTACGCAGGTGGTTTCCAATTTTCCATTCAAGCAGAAACCCACTTGAAACATTCTGCTTATCTTTCAGTGAGATGTAAGTCTAAACCAAACCAAAATAAGCAGTTTGTCTAGTTGTCTCTATATTTTTTGTTAAATATTTTATTAATTTTGTGTGTAACTTTTAATTTTTTTTTAGTTAACGGAGTGAAAGGTCATGCCCGACTCCAATTCACTACGGAGCCGTACGCACACTGGTCTTTCAGCTTTGTAGAGAATCCAGACATCGACATATCCGTTGTCTCTCAGCTTTACGGGAAAAGTTTTAATCAAGTAACTACCGTCATATCAAATCAGGTATATTGTTAAATATTATAAAACTCTTATCATATTTCCAATTACGAAATTTTTATAGGATTTTAATTTTTTAACTTTGTATATGTTTTTTTAGCTTAAACGCTCCGTAAGGAAGAAGCACACTCTTCCCATGTTTAAGATAAGGTACAAACCATTTTTTAGTCGAATCGAGCACATCATTCCCGCATTGGTTCCAAATGCAGCACCTAAAGTAGACGCAAAGGGATCTCTTACCGTTACCCTAGTAGAGTGTAGAGGCTTGATGAATAGTATTTTAATAGGAAACATGTATGCCACTCTTGGTGTAGGTAAGTGATGCACCTAAATACTAATTATAAATTAATCTTCAGACACTATTTTGATTGGTTATAAATAAAATGCTAAAAAAAATAATATTCATGTGGAATTTTTTAAAGGTGACCTTGATTGGATAGCAGCGTACTCGGATGATTTCGGGTCAAATTATATAATTAGGGATATAGTTTACATAAAGACTGCGAAGAGAGAAGCTAATCTAGATTTTACTCTGGCAGTGTACGGACAAAAAAAACTTAACGTTACTTTTTAAATGGTGGTATGGTATTTATGGGTGTATTGCTGATGTACTTTGTTTTGTATTTTTTTCAACAGGGCAAATGAAGTTATCATAGTGGAGTCTATAAACTCAAATATGGCCACTTCCTCCTTCCGTTTTATCAGTTTTGAGTCAGGGGATGAAATACTTGCCGTAGACGGCAAAAAAGTTACCAGTATTAAGCAATGTATTAAAAATTTCAAGAACAGTTCATCCATGAAGGTAATATGGAGGGTGAAGAGGAGATGTGCCTCGTCTCTGACTCCCAGCAAAATGGATCCTTGGCCGGAGGAAGCAGTATCTGAGGCTTCACCATCCACTGCCAGTGCACCAGGCACTTTTGACGCGTCAAGTAGAAACAGTAAAAGTTATAGCGAATTGACGGTGTTGAGTAGCTCGTCAAATAATACACCATGTCATAGTCGTAGGAGCTCTATGGTTAAGGACCTCCCTTCAACGCCGACAAATGATGATACTAAATCCCTTGGTGACATGACTGAAAGGAGAACGAGTTTTCCGGTGAGAAGTTATTACTCTGAAACGTCCTTCCCAACTATACTGAAGTCAGCAGATTTGCCTTGCTGCAAAGTGAGTAGAATATCAGTCAAAACGTAATTTCAAAACAGATATTCAAACAAAGAGAGCAATATTTATAGTATAAATTTTTTTTCAGGATCCCATTTTCATGGAGTCTTTCAACGTTGACATTGAGGAGTCCAACAGGTATTTAAATATATCATTGTGGAGTGCGAAAGTCAATGGGGCTGCACCTGGAAGTCCCAATTCAAGTCCAACTAGTAGTCCAACGAAAAGAATAAAGGTTTGTTAAATAAATTGAATTACGTAATTTTATTTCTGTTACATATTTTAATGTTGCGTTGCTATAAAATAAATGATTATTTGGTATTTCCAGGGGTGCGATGTGGATTTGATTACTTTCAATGGAAACAGAGTAGTTGGCACACTATCCATTCCATTGAGTGATGTCGTTGCTGAATGTGGTACAACTGGCATGGGCTATTTTGTCAAAGACTATTACCTATCCTCTCCAGATGGAGGAGCAATCGATGCGTTAGTATTTAAACCTCAGACAATATTAATAATTAAGATCAATAAAATTCATGTAAAAACATTATGATTTTTTTTCAATTTTCTGCAGTAAACAACACCTAATCGCAGATCACTCCGGCTTTGAGCCCCACATGTGCTATGGCAAGGTGTCGCTGTCGTTCCTTTTCAAAATAAAAGATGACATTTCGAAAAGAAAAGATTCCGCTGACTCTTGCTCGTCGGGTACTGCCATCCCACATATTGAGATAGGAGAGGAAGCACTTGCTATGCCCATGTCTGCCAATAATTTAAGCCCCACGGATGATCCTCAAACCCATCAGTTTATCCGTACGCATTTTCGTAATGCTACGGTTTGCGACTACTGCAATAAAAAGGTACACTATGGTAAAATATTTTGTAAAGCTGCTCTGAAGCTGCTGATTATTTTAAGATGACTTATCAATTTAATTTGTTTGAATGCAGATTTGGCTAAAGGAAGCGTTCGCTTGCCGTGTGTGCAATATGAAATGTCATAAAAAGTGTAACGAGCGTTGTCTTGCAAACACAATATGCAAAGGAGAAGGAACTTATCCATCTATGGGAAGTCAAACTACCGGCTCGCCGTATTCTGCACAGTCTGGCACTGCTCCGGAAATAACCACCACTGAATGTGATCCATTGCCTGATAATCGAACTTCTGCGGAAGGAAGTGCAGAGAGCACAGTGTCTGGTTCCCCTTCACTGGTAAAGCTTATCTTCATTTTTGAAATTACATTTTTCTATAATTTTCTGAATGTGAAATAAATTCTTTAAAAAATCGTTGATTTGTTGAATAGCAACCTTCAAATAGTTCCAATAATGGAAGTTCCAGCAGCCGAAGGAAAACCCTTGGTGGAATTCTTAGTGCTGTTCAAAGTCGGTCTGTGCAATTACGAAGGGCTGGATCTGCAACGACACTGCTACCACCCAACCTTAACCCTAATTCCACTTCTAAAAGTTTACCTCCATCACCTCAAGCATCGCCAACAACTAGTCGCAAGGTAATATTTACTGTAATGAAGTGTATTGAAGTTTCCACAGGCCACAGAATGTTAAATATTTAATAACATTTTTTTTATCAATTTGCTTAGGCTTCCGTAAGCGCAGGGAATTCGGGAGGAGCATGGCCAGCCAACCCTTTCGAAGTGTTGAATGCCTCAGGTCTGGGCTCCTCAGACTCGGATCTACAAGCTGTTATTGAACATCTCGTCCAACATCCCAATGAAGACCTGGAATCTGTTGCGAAGGAAACCGGACGGGACATTTACTGCGAACTATCCCTCTCGGAAAGGAAACAAAAGCTCAACAATGTGGTTAGTACTTATGCTGTTTGCGTTATGATTTTGTTTTTAGGACTGACAACCTCAGTGTGCTGCCAGTTATTCTTCCAGTGATAATCTTTTAGTTTTGCTAAAACAAAATGAAGAAAAAAAAAATGGTGCAAAAAATTATTATAGTCCGTTCTACTTAATTTTCACTTGAAATATTATGCTGCTGGTGCTAGAAAATCCATTAATTTTTTCCATAGTTCCTCAGAAAAATAGGCTTAGAGTTTCATACTATTTAGTTATTGTTTAGTTGATAGTTTTAGTAATCTCATTTTAATCTCTTCAACTTCTTGACTAAAGGTTTAGTGGAATCATTAGTTGTTCTGAAGCTGGTGCTGGAAGCGTTTATATATTTTAATTACTTGGGTTGTTATTATGATTCTTTTTAAATTGTTACCATAGCATGTTGACATATATTTACTTAAAAACCATTTACATTTTACTATTATTTTAGTATCTCTCTTTCCCTGTGTACAAAAAACTGAAAGAATGGTCAGTAAAAAGACAGATAAAGTTAGTTATCTTAGTACTTATGTAAGTATTTGGGACTGAAGAAAAATAATACTTCACTAGGTTTCAATTCAAGCAAAAATTGAAATCAAAAAGTAACAGAGTCACAAAGGCTGATCTCTTGGTGCCCATGAAACAAAGGGAAATCTATTGATTTTCTTGACTTCTTAAAAAACATTTGTGCATGTACTTATAAGCAAGTATTATTATTGTTATTTTTAATGTTATCACCTACATACATAAGTGTTGTTGGAAAAACCTGAAGCTTTTTTTTGTGTTAAAATGTTAAAGATTTTAATAAAATAAAAAAGACTCTCTTTACATTTATTCGTTTTAATGTTTTTCTCCTCCTTTTTTTGTTCCATTAATTAATAATAATTAATCATGCCATTTAACAATCTTTATATTTAATGTTGATGATATGATAACGCTTTTAATATAATATATATTACTTATACTAACATTGAACATTAACATCTCTAATTTACTAATTCCTTTGTTTTTTGCACTAACTTATTGTAAATGTACAGAAACCAGACATACTTCTTCTTTAGTGGGGCCCGGGGTCTTTTCTATGATTTTATGAGTTTTACATGGAAAATTGAATGGCCAACGTGAGAAATCATAGAAAGGACCCTGGGTCCCACTAAAATAAGAATTATTTCTGGTTTCTGTAATGTACCTGCCTCCATGCACTAACACTGTCTTGTAAACAACACGCCTTTTTTTTGTGAATGCACAATTTTCTTGATGGTTTTTTGCATGTAAGCGTATGACTTTTTTACTGATTGAAATATTTAGTTTTATAATTGTGATGTTGATAATGTATGCAATAATTTGTGTGGGTCACTTAATTTTTTTTGTGTGTAATTGAAATTGGGGTTGTTATTATAGCTGAATCGCCTTCAAGAGGAAATCAACATAACCACTAACGAACGCCTTGCTCTCTCAAAGGAAGAGTCCGTTTCAACATCAACCCCAACCGCTAAAGCGAATATGGCTGTGCAGATTTCGAAATGTGAGGAGAAAGTACACGCCTTGTCACTTTTAATGCTCCATTTTTGTTCTGGGCTCCAGCATGTTCAAGACTTGGAAGAGAATGAAAAAGATGATATCTTAATCAGTAGTACTGAATACACAGATACAGACATAGCAACAACAACATCAACAGTTCACGAAAGTATTGATGATCAATTAGACGTTGAGTAAAAAAACAAAACAATCTTACAAAAAATAAATATGTAATATGACTTCACATTTACAGTTTTAATTTTTAAAGAAATTGCACATGTTTTAAATAAAAAGCATTCATTGTTTCGGGATATTGCAAAAATAAAAATAAAACTATTTGGCGATTCACGCCACGATAAATAGTAGACACGCTTTAAACAGTCATATTGCTATCTGGTTTACTACAAATGCATAATATATTACATAAATGGACTTGTGTGATGTGTTATTATTTGATGCAGTGTAAATTCATTTGAGTTTTTTTTACTTTTTTTGATAATCTTAACAGCTTTATTTGAATTATTGTCCTTTTTATCATAAAATATTATTGCAAGTGTGAGAGTTTGATAAAAGCAGAAAATTTAACATGATTAATCCCGATTTCAGCCATGTCCTTTGTCAAAATTACTCTTGTATCGTGTCATATATCCACTTGAGGAAATGAGATATTTTTGTGTACAGTGCTGGCTGACCAGCATGTCCACAACGAGATGGTCCCAGAGAAACGACTCCAAGTTGGAATATTCTTACAGCTGAACCTAAACTCTTGGGCCTTAAAGGCATCATCAAAGGCCCTCCACTGTCACCTTTGCATGAATCCATACCTTTATCTCCACCAGCACAGAACTGTGTAAAAAAAGTAAACTTGTTAGCAAAATCATAAAAATTTATGAGTTTAAATGCGTAATGCATGTAGATATATATAGCATATACCCTTCCTTCATCCAAGAAATCTCCAAAATTCTCCTTGTGAGCATAAAATCGATTGCATTCATCCATGGAAACCAAACGGAGTTTGACAACCTGGAGAACAGGCGCATTTTCCGGGTTGTCATAAGCCAAGCGACCCCATCCTGAAACAAACGCTTGGTTTTCCGTGCCCGCACGTGCTAGCTTCTCTCCATGAGGAATGCATACTGGATACACATAAGCTGTACAATAAATTTATACGCGCATTAAAAAATAATTACGGTTAAATAATTAAAAATATACTAAAACATATTTACTTACGCCCCAAGGCTGCATGCTTTTTTAGTCTTATCAGCGCAATATCATTTTCTCTACTTTTTGACTTGTCGTATTCCTCGTGAGGTATGACTTGGTCTATTTCCATGTCTTGGACTGGAGGTGCACACAAATTTCTCCCTGATTCCGTTCGTTCACAATCAAGGTTGCTTCTTTGGTCGTATTCTCCTAAACGAATAGTTTTCCTAAACACAAAATTAAATATCAGAATAACTAATCTTATTTCATAAATGGGTAATCTTATATTTCCTATGTAATATAAATATATTTACAATTTGTAGCCGTAGGGAAGATTTGCCACACAATGTGCCGCCGTTAAAACATATCTGCTGTTTATCAGAGTACCACCACAAGCGTATTGGGGTGCTTCATCGTCACTTGCTAATTAAAAATAAATATTTATGAAAATGTCTTAAGTTGTATCAAGGTCAAGATAAATATTTTTAATTAGCAAGCCATACCTGAAAATCCCAATAGCGCCATCCAAGGGTAGCTCCCAAGTCCTGCATCTTGACCTCCTATTATCCTATCAGCAACACTTTGATCTGTTAACATTGACCGCCCACATTCCGTCACATTGGGAAGCAACAAGTAATTTCGATGGGATGCAAGGTTTTGCACAAATAAATCACTTGTTGTTGGAGCAGGTCGTGGAGTTCGATACGTGGGCTTTGTCGTGGTGGTCGTAGTAGTTGTCGTTGTTGTAGTGGTGGAGGACCATGGTGGTGGAATCTTGCCAGAGTTGTTGTTATTATTTGAAGATGTAGGGCAACAAACCTTGGGTTGTGAACCGGATATGTCGCAGGTGGATTCCTGTAGATACAAAATATCTGATTGGCTGACAGGACGCTTTTTCAGGATTTGAAATAGCTCTTTGCAGTTTCTCATGGGGATGCAGTCTCCAGGTTGATTTTTGGGGGTTTTGCAGAAGTCTCCTGGTAGATCATTACATATTTTCATTTAATTAGCGTATATACATACTAGAAATATGACCTGACCTTCGAAATAAATGGGGAATTGTAGTATCATATAGTCGATTTACCCAGCACAGTAGGCCATGTTGCGTCTAAGATGAAAAGAAGAACACTCACGTATTTCCACTGAAAGAGAATAGTTTTCATGGTTGGTTTTTTATTTGATTTAGTTTACACTGCAGTCTGAGAATAATAAGTTGTAGTACTTAAATACTACATTAGAGTTGTAGCACTTTAATTAGTTTTAAAGTTTTAACTTGACATATTTTCAAAATATTATTTATTTTGAGAAGTTTAAAGATGACATTAAAGTATCTTTTTTTGTCCAGATTTAAAAGTAAAGGAAAAAATCAAGCTTGTTGTGTTGTGTATAGGATATTTATTTTTTCCATCTGATAGATCAATAGATGTACAAAAATTTTAAATAGGAAATATTCAAGTAGAGTACATGTTTGTTTAATTAGGATCATTAGTTTCAAGATTTTGGGATAGAATATAGTCGATACATAAATAAGAGTATATGGAGTATAGTGATCATAGTTCCTTGTTTGCATTAATATTCCCTCTCTGGTTGACTGACATTCTCATTGCATCTACTGGAATTGGCTTTTCTTCTTGACAAAATTTATCAAGTTCCGTTAATGGTTGCATGCAATATGGGAAAATCGCATGCAAACCTATTATTATGCAGACAAGACATCATTAGCATTTGGTTGGCCTATGACAAAAAATTCAGAGCCCGTTTCTAGTTCCGTTTATCAGTTCAGAAGATTTAAATGCTCAGCATCTTTTTAAATTCTTTGTTTATAGTATTGGTACTGTACTATAGCAAATAGTGCTTTAGCTGATCGAGATCATAGTAAAAAGAAAACTTATATTTTATGAACATTCGCTAATCTTTAAAAAATATCAGAGATTGAAAAATATTCAAAATTAGAATAAACGTCCAATTTGTTTGACAACCATTTTTCCTAACAGTATAAATAAATACAATAGTTGTAAACAAGGCTAAAACGCATATATATATTTATACTTGTGTATGTATCTCCAATGCATTTTTTTAATAGATTTTTATAAAATTGAACACAAGGTCGAAAATTTCCAAATAATGTACATTGAACCCAAACAAATAACCATGTCGCATGACGCTGTAATAAAAGTAACAAGTCAATATGAACGTGTAAATCGCAATGCTTTAGTTACTGTAATTATTACATGATAAATGATCAGTTACAGAAAATAACTGCGTTTTACTGGAGAAAGAAAAGGGTTATTAAAAAAATAGAGCACTTTTTTTATATGCAATTTTAATTCTCCACCCAAATATATATTTTTTTCATTGCCAAATTCCTCAAACAACAGTATCACAGCTTGAATTTCTCCTTGAATTAAAAAAAAACTTATATTTTTGCATGCCTCACTAAAAAAATATGATAAGCCAAGCCAATGATAAGTAAAATAGATATATAATATACATGCTTTTTGTTTACGCAACAAAGTATCCTATTTTAAATCATGTGACACACGGCACACGGCATGCATCGCACCGCACCGCATATCCATCCAAAGTGTTACAAAAGTTTATTTGAAAACGTCATTGAAAAACATTGACTGCGCAAAAGCCTGTGACTCTCTGATGAACTCCCAAAAACAAAAACGATTCTATGGAAGATGCAAATTCGTTCGAAAATAATGACGACAAAATAGTGAACCGAGATTTTTCAACACTAATCTTTTTAAATCAGATCCTCTATAGCATAAAAAAAATATCTTCATGATCATGACAAGCACAAGAGGAAAAATCTTAAGAAAAAAGGATGAACAAGAGTCCGGAGTATAGCAGGAAAATTATAAATGATCATCTTTCTTTTGCGTATGTAATTCCTACGCACTCTTTTTAAATACGATGTATATATACTATGTGTTCATATGCCATGATGAAAAAAAAACCGAATTTCAAGAATGAAAAGTAAATACATTACGAATGCACCAACATTACAAATTTTTTTCTGAGGTGTTTTTTTATTTTATCGTGATGCGCGCTTCTAATGTGTACGTTTCTTCCAAGAAGACACAAAGTACATCTCTTCTTGTAACTTTTATTATTATTATCAAACACAGCTTTTTATTTTTTTAGTGCGACGTATCTACTCCTGCCATACCGCGGCATGCTTTCCCAAAGCCATCATCATCTTGTCTTCTTCCGTTCCATCGTGTTGAGGAGGAGACAACAAACAACGCAGTGAACAACCAAGTCAACCTTTAAAACGGGGGAGATTTCTCGAACACAAACTCATTTGCAGTTTCAACTTGACTCTGGAATCTTCAAAAAAAATCTCTCTCTCGATACTCACTCGAGAGTTTGTGAAAAAAAAGAAGGAAAAAACGTGATTTTCTTTATAAAGCCATATTACTAAAAAAAATCAAGTCATCAAACTGAAATAGTAAGTCATACTTTTTAAAATTCTCTTTATTTTCAAAGTTCGTTATAAATTTTTAAAAAGTTAGCCAATACACAATAGTCAATTGTCATGTGCTCAAAATAAAAGTGTACGGCCACAAAAACAATTAATCTACTTTTGATAAATCAAGTTATTATCTTAAAGCGTTAGAAAAAATCATTCATATAGTTAATTAATGTAATGAAACTCATTACCTCTTCTGAAGTGCACCACCAAAAAGACCAAACATGATTCAGATAAGCCAGTAAAATAAAAATGAGTGCGTACTATAAAAAAAATATATGTGGTCAGGAAAAAAAAATTGGGTAAATGACAGGGTGCACCAATTCATTGTCTTTTACAAACAAAAAAAATTATATTGGACTTGTAATTTGATGAATGGTTAAAAGAGTGCACAGTGCACACACAGTCAATAGTCAGTTGTTATTTTGCCTTTGCCATAAAATATAATTTTTGTGCATGCACTTTTTTACATCGTTTTCGCATCAATGTAAGTAAACTGTAGTTAAAGCCAAGAAAAGTGTAAGATTTTTTTTTTGACGTTGTCATTTTTTTAAGCCTTTAATAAGCGTTTATTACTTCATCCGACCACCACACCGACACACATAAAAAAAAAGTATTATAAAACAACATCTGCATTTGAAGTCCATTCATTCAAGTTGCTTCCTTGTGCTATCGTTTCGTTTTTTGTGCGGAACTAAGGTACAAGTTATTTCATCGCATGTGGTCACTCAAGTTTTGCTAATTTGTCAGAATAAAAAAAGTAAAACAGCAACAAGAAGCGCGCATGACATACAAAACAAAAAAAAAACATTGTACATGAGCCCTCAACTTCATAAAATAAAATAAATTTGTAATGATAAAAAAATGACTCACTGTACAAAGGGTATACCCCTTTTGTACTCGTGATGAAAAATGTAACTTGTTCGTTGCATAATATCTGTGCTCGCGTTCTTCATTGATTTTGTAGAGATAAAATAAGATTAGATAGGTACATCCATGTACAGTGAGTATGTATGCTGTATGCTCATCAAAAAGTCTAATAGTTAATTGTTCTAATGTGCAACTTAAGAGCAAAAGGAGAGCCAAGAAGCATGAATAGGCCAGGCCAGTATGTCTATAGGAGCGTTATACAAGAAAGCAAAGTTGTGTAGACAAAATGGGAACTTGAGATAGGAGGAAATAAATTAGCACTGACTAGGGAAACTGTGCATCTGTTTGATAAGCTAACTTACTATCAGACAAAACTTTTTCGAAATTTACTTGGGATTTCAAATTGAGTTTTACAAAAAAAAGATACGAGATTAAAAACATAATGTCAATTAAGGATGCAATTAATTAGCACAATGTCATATATAATAAATATTATGCTATTAAATTAAATATACAGATATATAAAATATTTCTCTGTTAGCAAGAAGTAGTTATCGGCAGCTAGCATATAAAATCAAAATTAATGCGCCATTATTGTAGGTAGGGATAACACTAATAAAGTGTTCCTTGTGAGTTTCATTTGATCATGATACGATAAGTATTGAAACAAAATTTATAAACACAAACAAACTAAGGTAAAACTAGTAAATAAATTCTAAATATTTTGAATAATGATCCATTTGTAAATATTGAATTATTACAGCGTCTACGAGTCCATTTTTTATGAAAGAGCAGTTACCTGTAAAAAAATTGTTGTTACATTTCTATGATCACAGAATATGCACACATACAACATAGCATTTGCGGACACGACGAATTTTTTAATGAATAACAAATATACATACATGCAAAAAAAAACTACTCATTTTATACAAATATTTTTTGCTATAAAAATGTGCTGTGTCAAGGGAATTGGTATGTTATGTATAGGTACATATGTATATATAGGTTGCTAATAATAATTGCCATGATCGTCACTAATTCATAATTTTTTTTACCATAAAAAATAAATTCATTCACGTGAATATACTCACTACTCACACATTTTATAATACAAAATAGGATCTTGGCAAATAAATACAAACTTATATGAAAAAGCGAAACAGTACAAAAAAATATATTACTTAAGCTTTATCAACTTACCTGTATGTCTTGTCTTGTGCTAAAAAAAAATTGTAGAGATATACTCAAGCAGAAAAATATTTTGGGAACATTAAATTAAGCATACATTGTGGTATGGTATTTAATGGTGTACAAAAAATAGACTTAACTGACCATCCAAAATAGGACGCATGACTGCATCTCTGTAAAAATTAAATAGGACCATATACCAAACCAAATACCACAACAAAGACTAAAAATAAAATCAACCTCCGTTTTTTTATTACCTTAAAAAATAAATTTTCTGCACTGTCACAAAAGAAGGCTTAAAACATGTATGGCGTTTTATTATGCACGTCTTGTATTTTTTTTACATGTTAGCACGATATATACTCATTGTTCAAAAAAACGAACAAAGATACAGAGATATACGCACATGGCTTATAGTACAAAATATATGTACACTTGTTTACCTTACATTTACTCTCTTTGTTGGGATTAGATTGGACAAAAAAAAACTACCAAAAAAACATTTATTGTGAATATTATCATAAAACAGGCAGGGTGAACGCTAACAAACAAACAAAGCAAGCTAAATACTGTAAACATGAATAGTAAATAGGAAACGCATGATAAGAGCATCATGGTAGGATAACTAAATGATAAACTAATGATATCACATAGTGTACTGACTGGCCTCTGGTCTAAAAGAGTTCTCTGAAAGCAAGTCAAGTCAACCAAAAGAGACAAAGCTGTCAGCGAAAAATTTTTGTAGAGTAGAAAAGAATAACGTTTCATTCAATAGTACGCAGTCTTTGGCGACGAGTGGTGCTCATGATTTATTTTATTTTAAGTGAGTTCTCTATAGCAAGTAGTTGGTGAGGAGGTGTAGGTGTGGGCAATTAAGACAAATTACTTTGGAATTAGAATTAATTATTACTAATTAATAAAAAAAAAGTTAATAGCAATTATAAATTGTGCTTAAAGTTTAAAAAATAAAATTGTTTGATTTTTGATAGATTTTCAACGAAGAAAAAAAATATATCAACGTTTTGTTCGTTTTTCAACGAGAAAAATCAGTTCGTCATTTAAAAAATAAATATTGTGACCAAAATTGTGTAAGTTCGTGGGGTCCAGTGCCAAAAAATTTATAAGATCATCAAAAGAACAAAGTATCAATCGTAAATCAATTTATTTTTCTGGTGGTAGTCTTATTTTGCGTGCATACCAGTTTTTCTTGGTATTATCATCATAATATATTAAAAGGAGAAGTTTTCCCCACGCGTGCCACATCAAAAAAAATTATCAAGATGAGACCAAAGCTTACTGACTTGACTAATAGTCAAGCTGAGGATCAAACGAATGCTGCAGAGTATCATCAAGCGATGATGTGTACTCTGTTGGCTGGAAGAGGTGTGATTCGCGTTATGGAACGATGCACGGACGCTCAGGAGAACAAAAACTTGGGTGAGTTTTTACAAACAAAGATATTTTATACATAGCGCATGGCATATGCATTCAATTTTTCAATCCAAGCCAAAAATGTTGCGTTGGTCGTAAAAAAAGTCGTAGTCAGATGATCAGTGATTACGTACGTAAAAATTGTGGCGTCAAGCGAATACATCAATGTATTTATCATCATGGTCATCCATAGATCATTCCTATTACATAATTCACAAGTGCACATTTACATTAATTTTTTATTTTGGTTGTCATGGGCATTGGCAAAGGCACATGTTGCAAACTTGAAATGTTACAATGTTAATCAGGTACATTTAAAAGATCAAATTAAATTATCAGTTAACTCGGTAGAAAATCTTATATAAAACGAGTGTAGCTTATTTGTTGGCAAAGCGACAGTATTTTTAAAGCACTGAATATGTTTTTGCTTTTCAGTTTTTTTTCATATACTTATTTAACCCCTTCTTTACACACATGGTGATGTACAGTATAGACTGTATCGGAATTAGACTGTTTGTATGGAGCAGTTGGAGCACATGTATCGGTTATATTTTGTTAAGAAGACGAAATGTAATTTAAGTATGATGGCATATGGCATGGCAGCCTACGCCGGTTTTCAGGTTGTATCGACGACGTCGACTCAATTGCTCTGTTCTTTCTTGTGTGAATCCAATCAGACGAATTTTTTCAGTATCATCATTTAATTTTTTTAAGTGACAAATTTGCTAGGTGAAAAAAACAGGTGTCCTCGGTGGTGTCCATTTTAAAACATGTGCATATAAATTAGCCTTAGATAATACTTGATTATTATTATTATTAATCAGGCTACTTGAGTCAGTTGAGTAATAAAAGTGTATATTGTGATTCTCATTCCAAGATTAAAAATAAAACAAGATGGCGAACGAAGTTACCCGAATTATTCATCGTTGTGACGATGCTAACGAAACGGAAAAACTTGGTAACGTTCAAATTTTAAAGCATTTTGTTGGATATTTAGGATAACAATTATAAAATCGTAATTTATAAATTTGTCATTGAACTCATGCACGGTTATTTCCTGAGGGCATATGAATATCATGGAATTGAAAGAGTAGCATATTGTATTATGTCAGAGGGACGACTACACTAAATAATTTTTCTTTCTAATATACATACCTCGTTTCCAGAAGGAAAAACGCGATAAAAATTGATAAAAGTAAATGAAGAGGTTGGATTTTAGCAGCATGTTATTTTTTTTTAAAGAGATGTGCTTAACCCTTTTTTTTTTGAAAAGAAAAAAAGTGAACTGCAGAGGAAGTCATGTGACTTTCACGGAAATCTGAGGCGTAGTAAAAATGATGTGGCGTTTCAATTCTGTGTAAAAATAGAGAGAAAGAGTACGGTTCGGAAAAGAGGAGGATGTATGTACCATGAACCAGCACCAAAGTTTACACAGAATTACAATACATACTGTACATATTCATGGGATGAGAGAGGGTTCGCTTTCGAAATTGAATATACTTCTTGAAAACTGCATATGAAAAAAAATATGTAATTTGGCTGTTTAAAATGTGCTGGAGAATCTATGGAAGATTTTCATAAATAAAAATAGTAGCTTCCTTCATTTACAATTTTTTTCTTCAAAACGATCTAAATTATTTTAAAAGAAGATTTAAGAGGTAATTATAGTTAATATTATTATTTTGCCATTAATACAATAATTAAGATTTTCAGCTGCCCAAAAAACAGCGCTATAAAAATTTATAAATGAAATGGAGCGAAGAAGTGGCCTCCCATGCATCATTTTTAAATAATATTACGTATTAAGTATGTAAACAATTTGTTGCTTACTTAAATGATACACAAATCCATTGTAATCTTTTTTAAGAGTTTATATTTTAGTAAATCAATTTTGTAATGTCATGAAGCATGACTTCCATTTTTTTCCTATTTTTGTTTATACTGCGCAGCAGCAGGATTTAATATTAAATCATCATCATATTTCCGGGTTATAGGAAGGTGTCATATACAAAAAAAATGAAATAAATAAATAGTTTTTTTGCTGTTTGATTTAAAAAAAATGCTTCTGTAAATATTTTTAAAATGAAGAGCAAATGCTAAAAAAAACCAGTGCATGCGCAATACACAATATGCGCGTTTATTTAACAATGATGATCATGATGACTACAACTAAAACCATTGTGGCTCCTCAAAAGATAACCCCCCAAAAATATATATCGTATTTATCTTTTTTAAGTGTAAAATTATTTTATTGGATCAAATAGGTAACTGAGCGAGTCAAAAATAGGTGTGATCAAAATGATCAAAAGATTAAATCAAAGTATTTCTTTTGATTTAACAAAAATAATGATTTTTTTTTTTATATATTAGGTCAGTTTCATAAAAATATGCATATATAATAGTTATCATTATCCTTTATCATTTATAACATTTTTTTTGATGCAATATTGTAGACTTGCATAGTACCAATTTGTTCTATTGATGTAGTAACAGAACAGATAAGGAAAAAAAAATTAATAACTTGATAAATCCCCCCAAAAAAATGCAACAAAAATAGTAGTGAATGATCTCTGTCCAAAAAAAAACTTTAGTTAAGATGATTAATTGAGCGTCTATTTTTTGTGGTTATTAGTGCATGACATCTTAAAACTAATTAAAAGCTCGATCAAACTCATGCAAAGATATCCTTATTTACGTTGCGTTCAGACTTACAAAGTACTTGAATGGATTGCTGTAATACATATTTTTTAATACTAACTGACATTTTTTGACGTAATCATATAAATTAGATACTTTTTTGCATTGTTATTGACTTTGAGCATTTGGTAAACTTACGTATATATTCATATCAATGCATTTTATATGCAAAAAAGGTAAAAATTAGGTCGACCGTAAAACACACAGGTCTGTTCTATATTTCGTCTTTTTTAATTGCTATAGACATATAGTTAATAATTATCTTTTTTTGGCGTGTCCTGTTTAACCCAGCGTTCTTATTCATTAATTTTTGGTCTATTTATCCATATGCCATTATTGTCATGAGAAATTATTTCATAATTTTTTATAATGATGATGTTCAATAATTAAGTGTATAAAAAAATAAAGATGAAATTTATAATTAATGTTTTTATTAATTTTTTTTTGTAGACTTATCAGCTTGTGAACTGATGTACGTGCCTGATGCTATATTTCACCTGATGAGACACACCAACTTGAAAACGTGCGATTTGTCATTCAACGTGATCACCACAATTCCTCCAAAACTCTGTGCAAAGTTCTCTTACATCACAGGTAAATTTTCATAAGAAAAGTTTCCAAAAAAAAATCTATCATTTAGTGAAGCGTAATAAAGTGTACTACTTTCTCGGTAAAAACGATATATGATCCACTTTCCTTAAAATAAACAAGGAAAAATATATCACCCCCAAAAAAAAATCTTGGAATTACCAGCTTTTACTTTTGTTGGTATACCATGTATATTGGTGGTGATTGATAGTAAATTGCATTCCGTTGCACTTTGGAATTACCAATGAGACAACATATTTTTTTTCCTTTTACACTTGCATGTCACGTGGTTATACGCATTATTTCCTGTTTTTCTGCATAAAATGGTGTTGCTTTTCTACGAACTACAACTCTTACAGTTCAGCAGACTGTTTGGAACCTAAATTCCAAATTTAAATTTAAACAGTTATATAGTTTTGAAATATATGTGATATATATGTAGAGCCTTTTTCCGACTAAAAAGATAAAACGTAGTAATTCTTAGACGATAGGAAAAATACTGAAGATCAAAGTACGTAGATATATGACAAGTACATTTACTTTGAGACTTGAGATGTTCCGTTTAAAAGAAAGATATTATTTTTTTCTGAACTGCGCATCTGTTTTATAACTTGCATGGATACTACTCTCTGGGCAACTATAAATAACTTTTTGGGATTCCCCGATATTTTTAGTAGTTCCCCTTTTTTTACCTTTAGGTATACAGTTTAGATAAGCGGACACAAAATAGTAATAAAAAATATTCTTTGAATAAGAAGTACACTGGGTTATATTTGAAATATGAAACTGTTTTGTCATGTCAAGTCAAGTCAGTATGATGGATGTAAAAGATGAAAAAATGGGAGGCTAGTCTCTCTGCAACATTTAATTTTTTTTGGAAGACATTAAAAATGACTTTTATTATTTAAGTGCTTTATTATTTATAACTTGTAAAAAAATATGCATGTGAAAATTTTCAAGGATCTCTTTGTCTTTTCTATTTTCACATGACATATTATTTTTATTACGTTACGTATTTTTCATAGAATCTTTACGCGGCTTTTGACGCGTCTCTCATGGCCTTTTAATTCGGATATTGAACTATTGTATATCTTGTATACACTATCAGATCATGTTTACTAATAATAGTTTGGAATTGTAAATTAACTGATTTATTATGCTTGGGAAACCTGATTAACAGCTGATTTTATTTCTAATGGCATTTTTTTTTGGAAACTGTGCGTCCTTTGTTGTGAAACTGTTGGCTTTAATCCAGGGTCGTTCTTCCCGAGAAAAAAATAAACTTTATCTTTAAAACATTTACATGACAGTAGTATCAACGTAACAGTCTTTGTGGATATTTTTATAAGAAAAAAAAATTATTGGCTTGAGAGAGAGTAACACGTCAAATAAAAAAGCATGGTCCATGAACCATGCTTTCATCACGTGAAAATCATGTAATGGAATGGTATACATGTTCGAGCAAAAATGTAAACAAATTTTTGTAAGATATTTTTTACGAGGTTACCAGACTACATAACATGAGGGGCTGTTAAAAAAATAAACTTGATGTACAATAATGCGTAGTTGATTAAACCTTTTAGACGCAAAAGATTTACATGTGTATGAACTAGGGCAGCTATTCTCCTAAAAAATAAATTACAAATTAAAAGGTGTGATAAGAAAGTTCAAGTAACTCGGAAACAAAGAAAGCTTTGATGAGGATGACGAAATTTGTAAAATTAAAAATGCAATTTATTTTTTCATTATATTTAGAACTCAACGTGTCCAACAATCGGATGAGCAAACTGCCTGAGGAACTTGGTGAGCTGCAAAACCTCACCGTCCTCAACATTTCTCACAATGCGTTTGTGTCGTTGCCAAGAGTTACCTACAAGTTGCCCAAGCTGGAGGAAATCAACGCAGAAAAGAATTATATTTCTGGTAAGAAAAATATAAAAGTTCATTTACCTGAATATTACCTAATTGTTCTCTTTTGTTAACCCCAATGAACCTAAATGAACGTATATATTTATTTTCTTTCTTTTTTTTGTAGACGTGGATGCCAAAAGATTGGTAGAGAGCAGCTGCCTCAAGGTTGCCAATTTCCGTCAAAATCCATTGACACAGGCGACTCATGATGAGTTGTCAAAAACAACCAAAATCACCATCCTCTTGACTCCAATCGAGGATGACGAAGAGTGGAACAAAGGAAATGACTATTAAATAAAAAATGTCCGTTTTTTCTTATTCGGATTTTTTTTATGCGTTTCATTTTTAAAAAAGTGACTAATCACTTGATAAAATAAACGCTTGATATTGTGCTGCACAGTATAATTTGTAGTTTGTAGGTAAAAAAAGAAATAATTTGATGAAAACGGATTTCTCGCATAAAAAAACAATATTTGTATACACTACAAAAAATACCATAATTATTCGTAAAAAATAATTAGATATACTTAAATGTACATAAATAAAATATGAATATGTTTCTACGGATTTAGAGAGTGCTAGTGTGTCATATAATTATTATAAAAAACAGCTAAATTTGCTACCAAAGAAAACTCAGTTTATAAAACAATTTTTTTCGGTAGTGAGTCCGCTTTTTAAATATGATTTTTTTCAATTGGTATTTCTTGAGATAAAATGTAGATTTAAAAAATTTAATAAGTCATTGTCAAAACTTGAATAGGTCAGGTTACTTGTCACTTGTTTTAATGAATTTTTATACTCACATACATACATCAGTTAACGTTGCATGT
>JAQFZG010000916.1:0-25355 GCA_034695465.1 Entomobrya nicoleti | reverse complement strand
TTGTAAGTCATTCTGTTTACATATTTACTTTGCATGAAATTCGGATACGTTCACTGAATACGTTTGCTTGTGCTTTCTATTGTTTGGTACGTTGACATTTCTTCGGACTGTCAATACATTTATACATTTTTGTATACGTGCTGTATGGAGCATAGGGTTAACATATATAACTCATTAGCTACCGCAGAGCTAATCTATGTACGTTATACAAGGAGTTTATATTAAACATTGAAACGAAACCAACCTTAAACGCTATGAAATGCGTCAGCTCTTTGATATCTCATATCATTACACATAATTTTACTGGTTTACTCCAATTCTAATATTTTGTACTGTTAGTCCAGCCCGTTACTCTACTCTCAATTTAACTTCGAAGGAATTAAATGCGAGTAAATTCAAAATGGTAACTGATTCTTTGCTTTAGGGCCTGATATGTAACTTCGGTTATCTGGACGATTATGCCCTGGTCATTAAATGACGAACTGTAAGAACAAAAAACATTTTCTGCAGTATTATTTACACAATTTTCTATCAGTAAATTGAAATCATTCTCAATATGTGTCCTAGAATGATAGGAATAGTTAATTTTTAAATATTTTATAAACGAACTTTAAAACAAGAAGATAATTAACAAAATAACATTCGTGTTTAATATTTTATCGTGGTAAGCACATGAAATTACTCAAGAGCAAATATTCTTCAAATATGTTTTACGAAATCATGCCATTTCACAAACTTTATGCATAATTTATAGTTAGTTTCAGCCAAATAAGTAAAACATAATTTTTATTGAATTAGTTGGAACACAGAACATATTATTTATATTCTTTTAAACTTCAAAAGGTGTAGTAATTGGCAAACTTTTTTATTCAGTAGCTTCTTACTTGAAAACATATTTTCAACAAAATATTTCCCAAGCATTCTGAATTAGTGGCATCAAAACATTACCTAACGAGTACTTGTAGACATGTTTGCCATGTTTTACTATTATTTATTTAAAACATATTCTCTGTATTCATTGCCTTAATTTACTTTTGGTTTATCAATGTATTACTGGACGGCTTATGCGAACTTTGAGCTTGCATTGTATATAAATGAATGTACCTAAACAGCACATGTCACCAATTGTAAAACGACCGAACGAGCTGAACTTACAAAGCATGTTGCTTGCATGTGCGCGATGCTGACGAAAATACGCATACATGTATAGTTTAATTGTCTGTCTTTTTTCTTGTCGTGCAGTATATACTACAATATATCGTAGCAAGCGCGTGTACCTGACTAGCAGAAGCTTAACTGCATCGTATTCAATGAAATCAGTTTGTACGCAGACCACTCAAAGAAAGCTGCCAAACATAAAACCACTCAATAGAGTGATATTGCAAACATTGTCCTAGAAACATCGAAAAATTGTACTCGCTACTTTTGCAGGAATTAATTTATATCAGTTATCTTGAAGCCCGTTCTCCAAAAATAGTTTTTGAATAGAATACCCCAAATAATAAAATTGGCTACACACAAGATAAACTATAACAAATTAATTTATTGTAATTTTTGAAAATACACAGCTGACATTTCTGCTAGTTGATTTCTTGTTATTACAAGAGCATTTACTATTATTCCGAACCATCATTAAGATGGCTTCCGAAAGTTTTAGATGCGTTTACTGTGAAAATGTTTATAGTTCTAAGCAAAGTTTAGGGAAACATACTAAAATTCATCTTGGAATTCACGTGTGCTTATTTTGCAACAAATCATGCAGCAGTGAGTCAAATCTTTTTATTCATTACCGGAGTCATATTAATGAGAAACCTTATTCCTGCAAGTTGTGTGACAAAACATTTGGAAATAATAGCAGCTTGAATATGCACATACGGGTGCACACCCAAGAGAAGTCTTTTAAATGCAGCGTTTGTGCAAAGTCATTCTCTAGTGGAGGCCAACTCAAAAATCATTGTTTACTTCATAGTGGGATTAGAGAGTTTACATGTGAACATTGCAAAAGAAGTTTCACGCACAAATCTTACTTGAAAAGACATCTGAATTCACATCAAGCAGAAACAGCTTTCAAATGCGGTTTATGCAACCGGTTCCTGGGATCTGCTCATGACCTCAAGAATCACATTCAATCACATACTGGAGAGAAGCCATTTCGTTGTAAGTTTTGTCCGAGTTCATTTGCACTAAAGAGTTACTTAAATCGCCATGAAGACACGCACACTAACACCAAACGGCATAACTGCTCAACGTGCGATAAAACGTTTTCAACTAAGGGTGTTTTAAAAAAGCACATGGCAGTTCATACTAAATTAAAAGCCTACAGCTGTGAATTGTGCGAAAAATCGTTTACTGCAAATGGTAACTTAAAAAGGCACATTCAGTGGGTTCATCAACAAGTTAAGGAGCACGAATGCAATTTGTGTGGAAAAGAATTTGGTGCAAAGGGGGATTTAGTACGCCACATGAGAGTGCATACTGGTGAAAAACCATACAAATGTATTAAATGTCCCGCTGCATTTAAAGATTCGAGCAATTTGAGCAAACATTTAAAAATTCACAATGGATAATGTTCAAATATTCAATAATATTCTTAAAAATGATCTAAAATGAGCAGTATTACAAATATTTTATTGTGGGTAATTCTGATGGAGTAAACTTTTAATTGTAAGACATAATTTAGCTGTATGTTCAGTACATTGAATCGATCTGTTTGTTTACATAAAAATTACCCTGAAGATATCTTTAGTCCGATGTGACGTGTATTTAAGTTACGTACTATTTTATATGTTTGTATTTTGTCAAATCACAATTCAAATAAATATTATCAGACATACATTTTCCATTTACTTTGATATTTACGAACTAAAAATTCTTAAACAGGAACTGTTGCCACATAATTGGCCGAATTTATTTTCTTGTGCGTAGAATTGGTTATTGTACGATAACAATTCATGCAAAAATGAAACATATCAGAAGACATCCATTACTTCATTGTGGCCAGAAACAAGAAAGCACTGCATGCATCATGAAATAAGAGCCGTTGCAATTCAAAGAAATCCCGTTCTAGCACAGTTTATTATTTTGTGATAATTGATTGGTCAGATTTATTAACCCCGAAAAATCTGACTAATCAAACATCGGCAAACTATGAAAAATGGCGGTACTTAGCAAAGCCATTACTTGGTATGTATCTAAAAAACAGTTCTGAAGATCATCCTCAGCTTTCAAAAGTATTGTTCAACATTACACTGGACAAAAGTCGTAACGTGTTCTGTTTGCCACAAAATCTACCCACATTAATTTCCACACTTCTATGCATATGACGTATTATCTGCTTTTAATGCTGTGAAATCTCATTAATCTCACTGGGAAATTTGTAAGAATACGGACGCATGGTTATTGGTAAGCTATTTTTAATGTCGAATAATCATTTTCTGAAGAACACTAGGTACATTTTGGAATATCAAGAAAACTTATGAACTGAGACAACTTCGTACTCAACAATAAATTTTGCATCAAGTTTGAAATAGCACGTTTTGGTAAAAACTGTTTTGAAATAGTTGTTTCCGCGAATAACTTTATTCACTTTTTTCAATTGAATTGATTGTCGAGAAAGTCCTCATTGAGAAATGTACAAAAACACGAAACTTTATGAATGAGTGTGAAGTTTTTAAGACGTGGTTGGAAGGAACGATGACATGTCAATAACAGAACTGCTTTTTTTGTACATTTTTATGGATTTTATGTCTTGTGATTGTTAAAATGACAAAATCACCTTATAATCTGAATCCAATTTTTTTCTAGGTAGCACATTTTAAAAACTCAAATCGAGTCCGAGAATGAATCATAATGATTGGTATTTTGTATCGAATTGTAACTTAAGAGCTATCAAACTACACGGAAATGTGATAGAACAGTAAAATAAAGTTCTAATTTAAATGTGGCAATTCATTTTAAAATGGAGACCTGGTAATTTTAAACAATGAAGTGTACACATGAAAATATCCAGTTTGTCATACCTGCTATTACATTCTTGTGAAATGCAATACAAAGGTTTAATAATTCAGTGAGCTCATATTTCCAACTGAGTTTTCAAACGACGGCTCAATCTGCTCAATGTAAGCTTATGAAATTAGCAAATGTTATGATAAGCAGAGGTTAAATGGCTAAATGAGTACAAATAGGAATTGCGTAGTTTCAAAACTGACGATGTATTTAGTGATTTTAGTTCATCTCGATATAAACCCAATCAACAGATAGAGTATATACCACTGTAAGTACTTGGCATTTGGATAATTTTAGGAGTTAAGTTCAACTTGCTAACTGTTTTCACATTCAAGATACATTTCGCGTTTATTGATTTTTCGAATGAACTACTAAATTACTTGGAGTAATCAAATAATAGTTTTGAGTTTATTTAGCTGCCTGAAAAGGCAATCAGTACAATAAAATGATTCAATCTCATACCAAAATACCATAACTTTAAACGATTTATTAAAAATATGTAAATTTATTTCACACATATTGAAGTGACATAACTTAATAACAAAATCAACTAAATAAAATCTAGCATTGCATCTAAATATTCTGTAATAACGTCGTATGGTAGTAATTTACAAGAGTGTTTTATAATTGGCTTTATGACATGACAGAAAAAGCTTAGTAAAATATTACAAAAATCGTGACATTTGAAAACAATAATAAATAAGTAAATCTTGAATAAATAATCCATTTCTGACTTCTTAATATATAAAATAATTATTTCAATTTAGAAATGTAGATCATACAAACAACGACTTTCATTACAAAATAACAGAAGAGGAAAACCCAAAAATAAGTGTATACAATTCAACGTAATATGTGTATGTTCCATAAATTCTAAACAAATATTCATTTAAATTCCTCTCTTCATATTTACAAGTATATTTTTCAATTTCAATGGCAAAAGAGCAACAACTGGGGGTTATTTTGTTCAAACTAAGTGTGCGTTTTCATATGTTTGCTTAAAGGACTTGATTGTGCAAAAGCCTTAGGACAACTTTGGCATTTGTAAGGCTTTTCTCCTGTATGAATTCTCGTATGTATTATCAGGGACGCTCTCAATGCAAACGATTTATCGCACAAATTACATTGATGCTCCTTAATTTGATGGTGAATACTTCTTATATGTGAGTATAAATTACCTGGTTTGGTAAACGATTTTTGGCACAGCTCACATTTGTAAGTATTTAATTTAGTATGAACATTCATGTGTTGCTTTAAATTGTCTTTTGTTGAAAATTTTGCATTGCAGGAAGTACAATTATGTCGTTTAACTACAGCATGTACATTCTCATGTTTTCGAAGGTGACCCTTGTGTGAAAATGATTTGAAACAAAGTTCGCAGCGGTAAGGCTTCTCCCCAGTATGCGCTCTTAGATGGTATTCAAGAGAATCCGCTGATCCCAGGTAATGCCCACACAAATTACATTGAAATGGCGTTTCTGGTTTATGCGTATTCAAATGTCTCTTCAAGTTTGATTTGTGGGCGAACACTTTTTGACAACACTCATATTGAAATTCTTTGATACCACTATGTAGCAATTGATGATTTCTGAGATTATTCCTTTGGTTAAACGATTTTTGGCAAATGTTGCACGAGAAAGGTTTTTCTCCTGTATGCCATTTAATATGCTGGTATAAAGATGTATCGTAAACAAATGATTTGTCACATAATTTGCAGAAGTGGGGTTTCTCATTTGTATGAGCCCGGTAGTGATCGAAAAGTCTTGGGGTTCGACTGAATGATTGATTGCAAAATATGCAGTCATGAATTGCAAGGCTAATTTTAGTACGCACTTGGAAGCTTTTGTTGGTACTAAACCTATTTTTAATAGTTGGAGGGTTTACGTTGTCTGAAGACATTTTCATTCCAAAATTAAATTAATCTTTGAACAATTTTTGTTTTTTTCAGCAGTTCCACGAAAGGCACTTTTGTAGTCAACAAGAAAGTGAATTCAGTTTAAAAGAATTAAAACTGTCGTTTGAAATAAAATAAATCTAAACTTAACTCAAACTATTACTGGTTGTAGAACCGCCTAACCAGAATATTTGCTGTAGTCGTGCTGAGTGTAGTAAGACGAGTGACGATATGAACTATAACGACAAGAATGTGTACGATGTCGAGACAAAAAAACTTAGTCGTGTTTGTGATTGCCCGTTTTAACTACGCTGGATACTTATGTAAGTGTTTAGTTTGCAGCCATTCCACATTCATACGTTTGTTTGTGCATTTTATTTATGTGGTATCATGTTGAATATTTTCTTTCCTTCTGCGTATAGTGTTCATTTATAGAAAACTCGATGATTAAAGGAAGCTTACAAGTACCTCTACTTATATATTTAGTAATACTACAGTTCTCTGCATGAAATATGCATGCGTGCATTGAGTACAAATGCTTCGTTCCAATTATTTCGTACTTGATACATAAGTTGCATACTTCAAATGCATGAATACTTCATACAAAACAAATGTCAAATGTATTGCAATTGTCAAAACAAGTGTACCTTTTTGACCGCATGCATACTAGCTACGCAGCTAACCAGTATAAATTGTTTTAAATGCTTGACTACGTATGCATATTTCGGTCGCTTGTTATACAGGAGAGTCGGATAAACTTTACGTCGTCGCTTAACTTGTTTTACACTCTGCATTTTGTGTACGTGTGTACAAGTAAAACGATAAACATTACCACAAACACGAATATAAGTATGACCATGCATATTAAATGTACGTGAACCGTTCAGAATAAACTTTAGATTCATTTATAACACAAGGGACTTCCATAAACATATATGCACAAGATATCACGCAGATCAACATAAGCATATCCGAAGAACGTGTATACTTAAATAAAAGTTTCTGCATTTCGCTTGGCAAGCCAATTGTACACACAAACTCAGCTAAGAAATTACACAAAGTAAACTTCGACACACACACTCTAACTATCACCATAACCCTTTATTGTACTTTTATCTGTTATACCGAGCGGAAGTTCTTTTGAATTGATAAACTTCCTTTCTTGTGTACTTGAATTCCTAATTTAGTTTTCTGAATAAAATTAGAAGCATATAATATCTCAGATATTAAGTGAAAAGAACTAATTATTTTATCATCAGATGAGAGACAACCCATGAATGATTTACGTTATATTTATATTTATTAAACTCTTCCAAAACATAGCATTAGCTACTATCTAAAGCCGACATTGAAATGGATTCCAAAATCTTTTGTTGTAGTTATTGTGAAAAAGTACATAGTTCAAAGCAACATTTAGTTGCACATATTAAAGTTCATCTTGGAACTCACCAGTGTCTATTTTGCAATAAATCATTTAGGAGCGAGTATGACCTTTTTATTCACTACTTACACCATGTTAATGAGAGGCCGCATTTCTGCAAATTGTGTGACAAAACATTTGCAACGAACAGCGATTTGAAGAGGCACATACACACGCACACCCAAGAAAAACCTTTCAAATGCAACGATTGTCAAAAGTCATTCTCTACTGCAAAAAGTCTCAAAACACATCACTCAATACACAGTTGGACTAGAGAATTTCATTGTGAGCAATGTGAGAAAACTTTCTTTGCAAAAGGAAACTTGAAAAACCATCTGAACCAACATAAAACTGAAACACCATTCAAGTGCAGTTTATGTCACCGGTTTCTGGGATCTGCTAAAGGTCTCAAATATCACATTCGAGCACATACTGGAGAGAAGCCATATCGGTGTCAATTTTGTCCGACTTCATTTGCACTAAAGAGTAACCTTCGTCAACATGAAGATATGCATAATAATATCAAACGGTATAGCTGCGCAACTTGCGACAAAAAGTTTACAAGTAAACGTGATTTAAATATGCACATGGTTGTTCATACTAAATTGAAAGCATTCAGATGTGAATTGTGCGAGAATTCCTTTACTGAAATTGGTAGCTTAAAAAGGCACATAAAGTGTGTTCATAGCCAAATCAAGGAGCACGAATGCAATTTGTGTGGAAAAGAATTTGCTGAGAAGGGAAGTTTAGTAAGTCACATGAGAGTGCATACAGGTGAAAAGCCACACAAATGTACTAAATGTCCGGCTGCGTTTACGCAGTCAAGCACTTTGAGCAAACATTTAAAAATTCACAATTAATTCAGATTTGTAATGTTTTAACTTATTCCTAAAAGCAAAATTATGCTTCTTTAAAGTGACGTGTATTTTGGTAATTTACAACTCAAATAAATAAAGCTATAAATATAAGTTGTCTTATAATGTATTATTCCGGAGTTAGAGAATTATTATAAAGTGTTGCTCATTATCATATCTCATCGCTTCCTCATCCAGCTCATCTCGTAACTTAAGAACAAAATATTCGAAAAACGTATTCATTTTTATTCAAAGCAAAGCCGGTAAAGAGTTGAGTGTGTATAGTTTCGTTTGCATATTTGCTAATTTTTTTAGTTCATTTGAATAAATTTCAAAAGAGAAGTCAATTGACTTTTTGCTATCCTAGCCATGATGAAGAATGTACAATTTTATAGTTCGCTGGTCTAGCAGCAGCAGCGGAAGCAAATGTTATCCTCGCCTCTACTATTAGTTTTACTTTATCATCAAAATAACATATTTCATCGATTTAATGGAGATAGTTTTAATTTTAATCAAGATCAGCAGTATCATGACCAAATTAAAAAAGTGATAGTTCAAAAGTGTTAGGTTAGTGTACAAAGTGTGTCCTAAACATTGCCTCCTCCGACCTTTCCCCAAGAGGCTTGGCATATTGTGAGTCATCAGCCTAAGCACTTGAACTTTAAAGGCGGCAAAATGACGGTTCCATTTAAATAATGTAACCAAACTCAAATGCCACAATAGTCACAGGAGCAGTCAGCAATTAAATTTAATGGTGACGGTGGTAGTGATGTTAAAATTTTCATTAGCTAATTATATTATTTCTAAAATAGTTAAAGTTAATGTTGTAAATAATATTGGTTCTTTGAAGAATTTTGACGACGAAGAAGACGATGATCATTTAAATAAAATGGAATACATAGGAAGCTGCCATACCCATAATTTATCTCCATCGTCAACAAACGCAGCATCAACATCATCGTCATCCAAACAGTTAAAATTAAACAGTAGTTTTTAAAAACTAGTTAACGACAGTGGTCATGAAAATGGTCTTTTATTAAATTACTTTTGTTTGATTATTTTTATTAACACTTTTATTTTAACCACGTTTGGCTAAATTGATTTAGATTAATTACTTTTAAAACTTTATTTTGTTTAATTAGTTTATTTAATTTTGTAAAATTAATTAAGTTATTTGATTGATGTTGGATTATATTAGTATCAATATTTTTTATTAAATTGAGTTAGATTTATTTTCTCGGATCACAAATCCGCCTGCCATCAATCCCTCAATTAAAACCACCCTTTATAAACTAATTAACCATTATACCACGAAATAAAAATTATTTACCCCTCAGAACCATAGATTAAAAATTAATTCACCCTACAAATTACAAAATGAAATGACCCACCAAACCGCGGTATGAAGATTGATTCTGCATTCGCACCCCAATCAAAAATTAATTACCATCAAAAACCAACAATTACAAATTTAATAAGCTTCTAAAACCTCAATTAACAATTAATCAACCAATAAATCTTTTTAATAAAAGTTAATTAACCCTTCCAACCACTTTCATACAAACTATTTAGTATGAGTTACATTGACGTAATCGATAATATCTTTAAACCTATTTACATTGTTGGCATATGACTGTCTACCGCTTCCTATTAAACTTCACTAGTTACAAATTTGAAACCATTTTTTTGTTGTGACGTTTCGTGTGACTTTTCAAATCGGTGTTATGTGAAAACGTTTTATTACATATGATACATTGATGATGAGACTTTTCCCTAGTATGGACTCTTATATGCGCATTTAAGTAACCTCTGTGTGAAAATTTCTTGCCGCACATTCGGCATTCCAGCTCCTTGATTTGCAGATAAAAATTTTTAACATGTGCGTTCAAGCTATTTAGTCGAGTAAATGAGTTTCTACACAACTCACATATGCACAGTTTTATGTTAGTGTGGAGCATCATGTGACTGTTCAACTCGGTTTTCATTAAAAACTTTGCATGGCATATTTCGCAGCTATGTCGTCTAATCCCAGTGTGCACTATATATTGTTGCTAAAGTAGACCCTTCTGTGCAAATTTTCGGTACCAAATTTCGCAACGGTAGGGTTTCTCCTCAGTATGAGCTTGAATGTGAAGCTTGAGTGCACCAGCATATCCTAGAAATCGGCAACATAATCGAACTTTAATTCAGTTTCCACTTGGTGTGTGTTTAGAAGTGTTTTGAGTTCGAAACTGCGTGCGTTTGAATCTTCTTTCACATTGATTACATTTAATAGCTTTTAAGCTACTATGTATCCGCATATGGCTTTTGAGATTGCCATTATTGGTGAACCTCTTATGACAAACATTACACTTGCACATGAATGGTTTTTGATCACATTAAGAGAAAGAGCTTCAAAGAAATAACTGACCACCTTATCATTTCAACAAGTACTACACTTATATAAACTCATATTATTTAATTGAAAATAATTTGTATTCTAAACATTAAAATTAACTATTAAACGATATTCAATGTAGAAAATCTTTGGTACTCACAGTCGTACAATACCGCTTTTCAAACTGACGTTTGCAATATTTTTTTATTTAAAAATTTTGGGAGTAAAAATTAACATTTTTTTTATACTTCCTGTCATTTATGAGTATCTGGCATTCATTCAATTCATGTAGTACCGAAATAAATAACTTCCTTTCATACTTTTCTTTGTTTTGATGCTCGTAGGCATACTGTTCGTATGGAAAACACTAAATAATGTATATTAATATACTTATGTATGCATACACCGAAAAAATGAGCTAAAGCTTCATATCAACAGTATTCATCGCCAAATCAAGGATCATTGTTGCAATTTGTGTGATAAGATATTTTCTTCGGCCAAAGATTTAGTGAGACATGTCAGAGTTCATACAGGTGAAAGACCTCATAAATGCGAGAAATGTCCCAACGCATTTGCATCGTCAAGTCATTTGGGCGGACACAAGAAAATTCATGTTTAGTTCATTTAGAAATTTAATGAGCCAAGTTATTTAAAAATTAAAATTGTTATAGCGAATCAACGAGATATGTTAGTATTATATGATGTTTTAATGTAAATATATTGAATAGGAAAACTTTTGTGTTTGCCCGAGATATGTGCATTATATGATTGTAAGTGTAAGGTTTTTCTTGTGCGCTTGGCATGCATAGCAAGTATAACATTTATTTAAGCATTGCATATTCATATGAATCTTTTTACAAATTTTGCTACTTTTTTGATATATTCATAAATCAATCATGAATTGATTAAGTATTAACAACTGGTTCTATAGTCAATAAAATAAATATAAAATAAAGTTAACATTTTTTTGCAAAAACCTTAAATGTTTAAATATTCACATACAAATAAACGAAGATATGTCACTTTACATATGCATAATTTATAATATGTTTCGATATTATACAAATATTATTTTCCATATTGAACTTTTTAGACAATTTTTCTTTAAATTTTGTCGTAAAAAGCATGAGCAGAATTCTTACAACGTGGTTTCTGATTATAGGTGAATTAGGTATTACTATTATGCATACATTTTTAGACGACGTTTTTACAAATATGAAAATTGAAATCGCTGCACTAAAACATGTACTAAATCGAACATTTGCGACATGCTTAACATATTTGCGGTACTGGCTTTGGCATTTATAAATACTCAAAATGGAAATGCTGCTTAATTTTTGTTTGCTTCATAATTTGAAACGATAGCTTGCCACTAAATATAAACAATATTAAACAACGAACCAAATTCTGTCGACATTTTCACCCCAGAGGATCTGAAAAAGAAAGTTTATAAGTTCCGGTGGGATATGGGTTTGTATATGTCATGATCAACGTATTATTGATGTAGTGACGGGACAACATCTGGTTGTAATAAAGGGTGTTTAACTTTAATCCAGACAAATTTCAGATTCAAATAGTTTTCGTTTACAGATGTCTTTGTCAGTAAAATTGGTATATTTAAAAACTAAGTTTTCATCACTACAAAATATAGTTAAGACAACATTGTACTATTTTGTTGTGTCCAACTTATTTGAACTTTTAAAAACACATTCAAAATGGCATTTCCCTGTTTTCGAAAACCATGTTTTTCTTTCAAATCTTGTTATTCGTGTATTTGATTTATAAATACAGCAATGTTTACTTTATCAGACTTTCCCAAGTTTGAGCTTTCAAAAATGGTCAAAATTGTTACATGTAAGTACATCTTTACTTATTAACCTTGAAACAATGATACATTTTTGAATTTTTCCTTTTGAGGGACTTTTTTGAAATGTAAATATTTGCTCGGAGTTTTTGAAAGTTTTTCCATGTTATTTTGACTAAACGAATAATTGCCGATATGTTTCGTAAAGAGAAAAACATGCGCTAGAATGTAATGAAATTTAAATTTCGAAGTGGTCCCCTTGATTTAAAATATTTTAATAAGAACATCATGCATGCAGGGTTTTGCAACTTTTTTGCTTTTGGTGTCCGTAAACTGGGAATTCTAATGATAATTTTTAAGTTGATTATTGTATTTTTTTACAATTTTACAACTCTCAGGTTTTAGACAACAAACCGCTGAGAATTGCTACATGCTCAATAAATTCACTTTCACTTCGATACTTGTGGCATTTTCGACAGCTTTAAGTCTAAATGCCAGGGATTAAATGAATCTATGTTTTCTTTAAGCAAATATTTTATTTTAAACAAAACAACAGTTTGACTTTTCTCCAGTTTGGTGGTGAACAAGATGCTGGCCAACAACACTATATTTGAGCTTTGAACGTTATATGTCTTCGTCTTTTTATATGCTCGCAGGGCCTAGATACACATCGTATCTGTGCACTTGAAAGTAACAAATGTCTCCTGAGTACTTCCATCATTACTTTAATTGTTATGAAGCGATATCCGGTTCTACGCAAAAGGAAAAAAATTCCAGCTTTGTGGCAACAGTTTATGACAAGAAATCCTCAGCTTCCAAAGTAGCACATTAGATACAAAACTTATTTATGGGATTGTATATTTGAATTGGGATTTAACAAAATTATAACAAGAGTATAGAAATATATAACCACAATACACGTCAATTTAGAGTAATGTATTTATGTACAGATATAAAGCAACTCAATGTGTTGAACACACAGCTTAAGAAATCGTACTACAATTAAAAGTACAAACCATAGGAATTACCCACAAATCTGAAAATTTATTTGATCACTCTTTCCAACATATTTTTGCGCTAAGCAATAGCTTTACACATTACAAATCAAAATTAATTGTGAATTTTAAAATGCCGGCTTAACAAGCTTGACTGTTTAAAAGCAGCGGGACATTTAGTACACTTGTAAGGCTTTTCACCAGTATGCACTCTCATGTGGACTATTAAATCTCCTTTTGCAGCGAATCTTTTTTCACACAAATTACATTTGTTTTCCTTGATTTGTTGATGAACCCGCTTTATGTGCATTTTTAAGTGGCCATTTTCAGTAAATGATTTTTCGCACAGTTGACACTTGTAGGCTTTCAATTTAGTATGAACTTTCATATGCCTATTTAAATGACATTTTGTTGAAAACTTTTTGTCACACGTTTGGCAGTTATGCCGCTTTATACCATTGTGCGAATCTTCATGACGCTGTAAGGCATTTTTCTGTGCAAATGAACTTGAACAAAACTGACAACGAAAAGACTTCTCTCCGGTATGTGCTTGAATGTGGATTTTGAGAGCAATTGCAGATCCCAGAAACCGGTTACATAAATTGCACTTGAATGGCGTTTCGGTTTTATGTTGGTTCAAGTGTCTTTTTAAGTTGGATTTTTGGGTGAAACTTCTCCCGCAGTACTCACATTGAAATCCTCCAATCCCAGTATGTATTATTTGATGTGTTCTGAGATAACTTCCAGTAGAGAAAGATTTCCGACAAAAACTGCACTTGAAGGCCTTCTCTTGTGTGTGCATTCGTATGTGCATTTGCAATCTGGTATTATCTACAAAAGTCTTATCACACAACTTGCACGGGTATGGTTTCTCTTTAATATGTCGTAAGTAGTGATTAAAAAGATAGTTCTCAGTGCTGCATGATTTGTCACAAAACAAGCACAGGTGAATCCCAAGATGAACTTTAGTGTGTACTTTTAAATTTTTCTTGGAGCGAAATACTTTTTCACATGAAGCACAACCAAAGCTACTGGAAGCCATTCCAATGACGGATTCTAAATCCTATTAAAATGGTATTGATTTGAATCAGAAATTGACTATTTGACAGTTCCGAAAGTGACTCTAAACGAGCCTATTTTTTACATTTCGTTGTACGCTGATACGCGATACAGTTTAGATCTGATTTTACTTAAAATTTAATCCAAAAGTCAAATCAACTAAATTTTCTAAAAAATTGGATTGTTTGAGCTTACAATTTACGAGTAACAAATTTAATAAATAAATAAAATAATCAAGACGATAGTGTGTGCAATTTTACGCCAAAGAATTGGTTTGCGTAAGTTCTCTCTGTGACTGCTTGGCTTGAACGTTGTACGTGCATTGTGATTAAAGCATCGCGTGATGATTTTGGTATCCAGAATTTGGGTATGTACGTTTGCTACGGTATTCCGCATTTGGTATGTGTATGCATACATGTTCTTAAGACAGCCGATGTACTTTTAAATAATCGGGTACCTAAAGTGCATTCGAAATGCATATCCATTAATTTACTCGTACATTTGGTATTTATATTTTTCCGACACATAGTTTCACATGCATTTAAGATGTGCGTAAGTGATAATATGACTACAGTGTAAGGGGTTAAAATACCGTTTGAACATTTTTTTGCCGCGAAGCTTAAACATGCTTTTTTAAACCGTAGACAATATTACAGCTCACTGGGTTATGGAAATTCCAAGTAATAGTTAAATTTGTCCTGTTACGTTCAATAATCATATGAATAAATTACGATTTGCAGGTGTTAAATCAATGTTCAGAAAAATACCTGAAATATTTTACAAGTATTTTAACATCAAAACAAATTCTTGTCTCAACAAATGCATTATGTGTACGTGTGTACATGTAAAACGTTATGCATTTCATAAAACACGAGAAAAGGAATAAACCTGCCTATTAAATGTAGGTATGGTAAAAAAAAGTTTGGAGAAGATAGCACGCACATTGAAATAAGAATAGCATATTCTTAAAAGCATAAATATTGGCAATACAAGCCAATGCTAATGGATGAGTAAACGTGATTTAATTTAACAAATTAAGTATATTTGCTACAGCTAACTTCACAAATTGTGTGACAATTTTTTTATATGTTGACCCATATTTGGCCATCAAAGACAAAATATTATTCTCTTTCTAGAGCTATTATTTATTAAATCTTTGTATAATTAACAAAGAGTACAATAAAGTATATCTAATTGGATTTTTTGACCAATAGATTCAATATCTGAACACTCTTTGAAATGTGTTTATGTTTATTGAATTAAAAATAAATACCGATGTTTTAAGTGTCACATTTTTATTTAAGACATTATATTTTAAAATATACGAATTTGGTTTGCCCTAGAGTATAGTAGTGTATTGCAAACTCTAACAAATGTCAATTTGATGAACACTTGAAAATGTTTTTAATTATAAGAAACACTTACGTCTAGAATGTTCTTGAATTATAACAGTTATTTAATTGTATTTCTCATAAGTACACGTTTTGGAATTCCACTGGCTTTGTACCAGTATGAACCCAGCATGTTAGACTGGTAACATGACCAGCAGTTTCTGACGTTTTCTTACTTTACAAAACGTAACGAATAAGATTTCATCAAAAAACTAATATTGGATGATATAAGATGAACTCATAATATTTATATAAAATTAAATTATTTCAATATGATTATCACTTGGCATTTTTTCAACAAAAGCAAAAGAAGTATAAAGGATGTTTCCTTTTTTATTTGTTAATATGTTTGAGCAATAATTGTATCTTGGGTATGTATTCATGTATCCAACATTTGTACAGATTTTTCTGACCATTAAATTCCATAAGCGAAGAAAAGTATTTAGGGGGCTTTTTACGTTGCTTAAATATGCTAAAACTTTTTAAAAACCAACTTGATAATTAAATAGATAACACAAGCAAACCTTTTTTCCGACTGATTTATTTCTACTTATTCTTAGCACACCATATGTAATATTTGTAAATAATGTCTATTTATTGCAGCAAATCTATTTATTTTATGCGTGGAGAATTTTTTTTGTTTTCATATTTCCATTCCTTGTTGAGACGAGTATTTGTTTTGATGTTAAAATACTTGTAAAATATTTCAGGTATTTTTCTGAACATTGATTTAACACCTGCAAATCGTGTCTAATGTACTAAGTGTCTCGCTGCTTTTAAACCGTCAAGCAATTTGACTCAACATTTAAAAATTCACAAAGAATTCATAGTCGCGATGTGTTAGCCTATTTCTAAAAGCAATAACGTGTTGACAAACGTGATGAAAAGGATAAGAGGATGTTTTACATACTAATGTGGGTATTTTAATGGAGTTTAGCTGTATGAGTTTCTTTGTCTCGGAATATTAAATTTCACACTTTAAATTATACTTTTCTAAAGCGATGTGTATTTTTGTTAGCTACATTTTTATTCTTAAAATTATTTTGGTAAATTACAACTCAAATAAATAAAGCATTAAGTATAAGTTATCAATTAAATGTTATACTTTATAATTATAGATTTTTTTATCATAAACTGTTTCCGCATAACTCATCGTTTCCTCATTCAAAAGCTCAAGAAAAAAATACTGCTAAAATGTATTTAATTTATTCAAAGCCAAGACCGTGAAGAGATGAGCATATCGGATTTTTTCATATTTTCTAATTATTTTAATTAGCTCATTTGAATAAATTTCAAGAGATAAGTCGGTTTCTTTGCTGTCCTAGCCATGATAAAGAATGGACAGTTTTCTTGTCTGGTTGTACATCGGCAGCATCCATACTAGCAGAAAAGGTTACCATCCCTTCCACCATTATTTCCATCATATCATCAAGATATTCTTCATATACCTTAATGGATATCATTGTTTTAATCAACAACATCATTGTCAAGAACCAAGTTGACAAAGTGACAGTTAAAAATTATTAGGTTGGCCGTCCAATTAGTAAACAAAGTGTATGTTCGCCTTCACCGCCCTTTTCCAAAGTCAATTGGGAAACTTTGGGTCATCGAGCTGATAATTTCAATTTTAAGGCAGCAAAATGCCGGTTCCATTTAAATTATCTAAACCAACTCAAACAGTTACCACAACCACAGGAGCAGTCGGCAATTAAATTTAATGGGGGAAGGGA
Organism: Entomobrya nicoleti; assembly: GCA_034695465.1. Classification (NCBI taxonomy): domain Eukaryota; kingdom Metazoa; phylum Arthropoda; class Collembola; order Entomobryomorpha; family Entomobryidae; genus Entomobrya; species Entomobrya nicoleti. The sequence continues at coordinate 7,826 of JAQFZG010000916.1, read as the reverse complement.
TGTTAATTATTTCCAAGCCAATTTTTCGTTAACTAATTACGATACCTCCAAAATAATTAAAGTTAATGGTGTGGATAATATTGAATATTTGGAGAATTTTGAAGACAAAAAATCCGTTCATTTGCAGAAACAATTTCTGATAGCTGGTTGAATGTTACAATATACATGTAATTTTACTACACATGTTAACGTGTGACGTCTCTGTATATATCCTGCATACATGTGTACAGACAAACATGCAAACAATGGGTGCGTACTCTATGCAGCCTCTACTCGTACAAAAAGACAAATTGTTTTAAATGTTATACTTAAATTCCTTAGTCCCAATGTAAAATTAGAGACTCACAATCAGTAGCATAACCAGCATACACGTTTTGGTTCTGCATTATAATCGGACCTTTCGTAAACGCGGTAGCAGTTGGGATATTAAAAAGTACTCACTTGAACTAAAGTAATTGCTTATAAGCAAAATTACACATAGTGTAATAGCTTGCAAAAGTTAAGGTACGTTCACGAGAAAAACTCAAAATTAAAAAAAGCTGTCCGATTCAACATTTCATCGCTACTACTCTGCAGTTAACTGATTGTAATCCTTGATTGGTTTTTTGTCTATAACTTTATTTTATAAAAAAACTACGGAGCGAAACTTATTTAAAATTCAAAAAAATGAATGAACTACAAAAAAACTTGATTAATTACCCTATATACAACAGGCCTAATGCATAATATATATTACTCAGAAACTTCATACAATCTACACCAACACAACATCGGAGATACCAAAGTAAGAATATATTGTTTTGCTGATACACGAAACTTACGAAAATATACTCTGGGAGAATAATCGGTAAGCCTGGATAACTTGAGCACTACTGAAGGAGCCATAAAAGGTTGAGTTTCAGTTCACACTCCAAGTCTGTTAAGGACACATATATGCAGAATTACTATGTGTATGTACTTATGTGTCTATGTATGAAACAAAAAAACTAATTCCTTCCTTGTGAATATGCGGTTCTGGTTCTTTTCGTGTTGGCCATACATACACATATCTACACAGAAGCACAAAGAACGTTTCACTGTATGGTGTGTGCAAACTTAACGCGTAAATATTTGAGCTTACATTGTGCACAATTGCATGCACAAGAACAGTGCATATTACCAAATTTAAAATAGTGATATACCAAATATTACAGCAATGCATCTGTATATCATGGTATTTGTACGCGTGTGATGTTGATTAAAATACTCATCCATGCATAGCACATTTGTATGTCTTGAATATTGGTATACAGCAAACACTATAGTTTATCGTCGCAAGCGCGTGTATATGGCTAGTAGAATGTTAAATGCGTCATTTGCAATGATATTACTGTGTAAACAGACCACTCAACCCGAGCTGCCGCACAAATGAAGTGCACAAAAGAACCCAAAAATACTGATACCGCAAATATTGTCCTTAAAAACTGTGTAAGATTGTACTCGCTACTTTTGCTGGAATTATTTCACTAGGGCAAGTAACAAGTACCGAATGCACGTAATTTAAGTCAACCAAGATTTTTGATTGAATTTTCAGAAAAGATCTCAATTTATAAATCTAGCCAAAAAAGCTACTTAATTTAACCAAAATTTTTGAGACTAAAGAGCTGTCAGTTTTGCTCATTGACTTATTATTCTGACAAAACCATTTAATATTATTTCAAGGCGTCATTGAAATGGCTTCCGACAGTTTCAGGTGTGTTTATTGTGAGAAAGTTTTTAGTTCTAAGCAAAGTTTAGGGAAACATACTAAAACTCATCTTGGGATTCACAAGTGCTTATTTTGCAACAAATCGTTCAGCAGAGAAGACCATCTTTTTACTCATTACCGCAGACATGTTAATGAAAAACCATATTCGTGCAAGTTGTGTGACAACACATTTGTGGATAATGCCAACATGAAGATACACACAAATGCGCACACACACGACAAGCCTTATAAATGTAATGTCTGTCAAAAGTCTTTCTCTAGTGGAGGAGCCCTCAGAAAGCATCAGTTGCTGCACAGTGGGATTAGGGAATTTCAATGTGAGCATTGCGACAAACGTTTCGCCGTCAAGCAAAGCATGAAAAGACACATGAATACACATCTAACCACAACACCTTTCAAATGCAGTTTATGTAACCGGTTTCTGGGATCTGATCATGCTCTCAAGGATCACATTCGAGTCCATACTGGAGAGAAACCGTATCGTTGTCAATTTTGTTCCAAGTCATTTGCACTTAAGAGTAACCTACGTCAACATGAAGATTTGCACAATGATATCAAGCGACATAGCTGTGCAACGTGCAACAAACGGTTTTCAAGTAAGCGTGATTTAAATAGGCACATGGCAGTTCATAATATATTGAAAGCCTTCAAATGTGAATTGTGCGAGAAATTATTTGCTCAAAAAGTAAACTTGACATCACACATCAATATGGTTCATAAGCAAATTAAGGAGAAAAATGCAATTTGTGTGGAAAACAATTCGCTAAGAGGTGCGATTTAGGTCGCCACATGAGAGTGCATACTGGTGAAAAGCCATTCAAATGTTCACAATGTCCCGCTGCTTTTAAACAGTCAATTGAATTGAGCCGTCATTTTAAAATTCACAATTAATTAAGATGTTTGAACCAATTGAGAAAGCAATAATAATTTTAAAAAAGCAACATTTTAATAATGGTTTTAGGGTTATTTTGAATTTTCCATACTTTTAATTGTAAGACTTACATTTTAACTGTGTGCTCAGCATTTCTATGTTTGCCTGCTGAAAATCCAACCTGAAAATATCTTTAAGTTGAAATGAAGTGCATTTAAGTTAGGTACTGTTGAGAATTCTTTTTTGTTAAATCACAGTTAAAACAAATAAAACCTTAAATAAACTTTCCATGATATAAGATACTAAGGTATAATAAAAAAATCAATCAATAACTTATGTCGCATAATTAGCTTCATTTTTTTCTTTTACGTAGAATCGGCGTTGAATTCATCTAAAAATAAAACATCTCGGGAATCATCCATTACTGCATTGTGGACTGAAACAAGTTGTAAGTAAGCCCTGTATGCATCTAGAACTTACACGACAAATACCGTTTAAATATATTCTTTGTTACTAGTTCTTTAGATCATCTTCGGCTGTCAAAAATCTCGCTTTATCTTAAACTGAATAAAAGCCGCACGGTAATTTGTTTTCACAAAACCTACCAATATTTTCCTCCACACTACTGTATAATGTATGATCTGTTCTAAATGCTGTGGTTTCTATTTATTTAGAAAATGTCCTAGACCAAAAAGGAACCCAAGTTATATATTGGGTGCATCCAATTTTGACTTGTGTTGCATTAAATTTTCCGGACTTCAAAAAAAATGAGGTGGTGTATATTGGGCTACTTTGAGAGCTAAAACTGCTTTTTAAATGTTTATGGACTATTTACCACACATTATTCCTTTTGTATTTATATGTCCAGTTTTCAGGCATTTTCACATATGATTAATCAAACTACTAGTTAGCTCGTAAGTACATATACTCGGTTTTAGTACAGCAATAGTTTCCATTCACAAGTACACCATAGTTTCAGGATAGGTTTTGTAATGCAATATGGAGATACAATGCCCCATCTCAATGCAGTTGTATGAGCATAATACATAAATACGGGGTACTTCATGTTTCTGCGAATTAAATTGTGTGTATCGCAAATAATGTGCAAAAGACTATGATTTAAGGCTTTCATGTGTGATTAAAAGCGAAACTTGGTTATTAATTTAAACCATGCACATCTTATCAACCTAAAAAAATGGTTTGGGGAGTTTTGAGATTTTGTATTGCCAATGTTTTCAATTTTATCACATAGGGCTACAATTTTTTTTTTTGAAATTGTCTCCCCTCTGCTAATAGCAATTCTTAGGCGTCAAGTTACCAAATCGTTGCGTGTAGTATAATTTAAAAATTTACGGAACTAATATACCTGATCTAATAAAAGATACAATCGAAACCTCAAGTATAAGGCTTTTATGTAACCTCATAATAACAATTAAGTAAATGGGACCCCTTTTTCCTACTAAAAGACCATCCACGTCAGCAAAAAGCAACATAACATGGTTCTATGTAAAAAATAATATTTAGGAAACAGCGAGTGTTAAACGAGATAATTTTTTTTATTATTATCAAGATCCCTACGTTTCGATTCTTAATAGAATCCTCTTCAGGAGCAAATTGTATTTAGAGACTAAAAATTAATAACATGGTTCACCAATAGTGCATCTTGAATATCGATAAATAATGTTTAGAGAAACCTTCTTTGTTCGTTAAACGTAATTTTCAGAAAAGAATAATCCTTGCCCAAAATGTTAATTTAAATGAGAATGAATAAATAAGTGGTGTACATGAATACATTAAAATTATCCTAACTATGCCTGAATTTATATGAAAATCAGTTCACGAACATTTATTCTGGTAAAAATATGATTAATAACAATTAAATCGTTGATCATATATATTAAACGATAAGGATATTTCATGCATACATAATAAAAGAGTTTAATAGTTTAGTTTTGTAGTTTTTAGATCACTTCTTCAAGTATTCAATTTTAGCACAAAATTTAACACACGGCCTATTTGATAGCACTTACTAAAAGGAAGTAATAACATTTCATATACAAGCTCACTTTTTGAATAGTAAACAGTAGCCTTCCTAACATTTTGGAATAGTCAATATTTGTAACAATATAGTTAAACTCAAAACCTAAAATCTCACATTAAACAACTGAATATAAATAAATACTTCAATTAATGTGCAATTAATTTCCAAAAAAGGTAGTAACTTCCGACACTATTTCATTTAAAGTATTCAGCATGTTAGTTGTAAAAATGTAAATGACTTCTGTCTACATTACTTATGATTGGCGTTGCTTGCTAGCTAGATGGCGTTTTAAATTCCATGGATTCGCAAAAGAAGTAAAACACAAATTGCACTTGAAAAGTTTTTCGCCAGTATGGACTCGCATGTGTTCCGCTAGTTTGGAAGGGGAAGAAAATTTCTTGCCGCATAAATTACATTTGTGGTCTTTAATGTTTTGATGGGCTACTTTGATATGCCTCTGATGGTTGCTTGAATAAGAAAATGACTTCTCGCACAAGCCGCAAGTGTAAGGCCTTAGTCCACTGTGTAATGTCTTGTGACCATTTAAACTACTTTTCGTTGCAAAATTTTTATGGCATATTGGACAGCTATGCTGATTAGTGCCAGTGTGAATAATTTTATGTGTTCGTAAATTACTCATTTGGGAAAATGATTTGAAACAAGTTTCGCAACGATACGGCTTTTCTCCAGTATGTGCTTGAAGATGACCTTTGAGGGCAGTAGCGGAACCCAAGAACTGCTCACATAAATTGCATTTAAATAACGTTGTCTTTTGGTGTGTATTTAGGTGGGATTCCAACTGTCTTTTCGTGGCAAATCTTTTTTCGCAGTGTTTGCAGTTAAACATTTTGATACCACTGTGCAGCAGTAGATGCGTTTTCAGATTGCCGTTTTGTAGGAAGGATTTATTGCAAACTTTACACGAGAAAGGCTTCTCGCCGGTATGAGATTGAATGTGCATATTTAAACCGTTCTCATTAACAAATGCTTTTTCACACAATTGACAAAAATTGGGTTTCTCATGATGAATATGTGATCGGTAGTGAGAAAAAAGGCTTTGTTGGTTACAAAGTGACTTGTTGCAAAATAGGCACTTGTAACTTCCAAGAATATGAATTTGATTGTGTTTCTTTAAATTTTTTTCGGAACGGAGAACTTTGCCACAAATTAAGCAATTGAAATTTTCTTTGGCCATTTTGTTTGCGTTACACTAGTCCCTCCGGAAAAAAAATGATAAGCAGGGTTCAATCAATGTTACTTACTAAACATAAATTTGAGTACACTTGCAATAAGATCTACACTAAAACACAAAATTTGCAAAGCAAGGTCATTCCAAGTAGTTGGTGTACCAACAACAGAGGGCTAATTGTTATTTATACAAAGTTATGTTTAGTCGATAATTTGATGGAAACTATTTATTCAGGCCTCTTGTATCAAAGTTTTAAAGTAACAACGATTTATTTAATATAAATAAAATGTTCACCTCAAACGTTTGCTAAATTTTATAACAGAATATGTTGTATCCGTAATATTTTCCTTTTTAAAACGAATGAGCAATAGTTCAGGCAGTTTAGAAAAACTCGACTTGTCCGAGTGGAAAAACTTGACTAAAACGTATTCTGACTTAAGTTCTGCGTATTCATTTTATAATGCTATTAGCTGTTTACACGTTCGCACTTGCATATAGTGTATGTTCATATGTATGTGGAGTGATACCATGCATACAAATGTCATTTATGGACTTATATCATAAAATACTACAAACTTAAACGTACGCATGCATTTTTATTCAAAAGGTTTGAATATTTCACAATGGCCAATGTGCACACGTACGTAAATGCTCGTAATGTGCTAGACTGTTATTTAGAGAGCGTACCACTTCCTACTCGCATAAAAACTAATTCAAAATACCTGCAACAATTCTTCTTAGAGATATGGTAACTATAATAAATGAACATAGATGCTACCATGTACACACCACTTGTTTGCGCGTCCCAAAAATATATGAATAAAGTACATGCTTAAATATATATTCAATGAGCAGGTGAGTGCCATATGATAATTTTGAAGTGACATCGTAATAAAGGACATACTCTACAGTTTTGTAAATGTGTCTTACAATAAGGTACTTACTGCAGCTCATCTAGCAATATTACCAGTACCATCATACAAATGTAGAAGCAAGCACTTGTACAGTATTGTATTAAAAATTCATTCCTCAATTTTTTGTTCACATCCTTCAATGTTATATGAACTATAAGTAACAAGTTCAAGCCTACATTTTTCATTGCTGTCAGAAAATACAAATGACACATTTAGCATTTCAAAATTCCGAAAAAATTAGTACCACAAAATTATATTTCAAAATATTGCCGTTTTTTTTAAACAAGAAACTGAACGAAATTTTTGGATATCTGTGTGAAATTGGTTCAGGAAAATTAAAAATGACTTCGTTCACTCTAGTTACTGGTATACCGCAACCGGTTTCATCGTTTATTGTATCGACATCTTCAGGCGGCTGAATTTTAAATTGACAAATTAAAATTTAAAAATTTAAAAGTTAGTTAAAATTATTTTACTTAAAATTAAATTATCAACTACATGTTATAAATATGACTTAAAATTATTTTAATGTAATTACACCTTACCCAGTTATGATTATTTTCATTATTTTTTGTTAATTACATTACAGAAAAAATCAATAAAATGCACTATGCGTGCAATTAGCTCTGTTTGTTGAGCAAGACTGTGTACATTTTGTATACTTATTTTAGTAAGCAAACAATGGATGGGGAAATGATATACGCTGGTTTGTCTCTTGTTACACTTTACGCTTTGTTGTAAACATATCTATGTACTTTTGTATGGAGTTAGTTATGGAAAATGCTACAACTATATCAATCTTATCAAAACATGCTTTGATTTCTGTATCATCACATTTTTCTATTTCATTCATAAAATGCCTTTTAACAATGCTGCTTAAATTATTTACATTCTTGTAAAAAGGCATTATTATAAAGGAACGTTTTTGGGTCGTTGTGGTTGTTGCATTGGGAGAATTATACTTATGTAAAATATCAGGATTATGAGAGGACAGAAATGTCCTCAAGATTTTTGACTTTGGTCTTAACAGTTCATTACGGTCAATAAGCCGAAGTTTTTCAGTA